>CM046834.1:49388009-49610509 GCA_025618425.1 Heliocidaris tuberculata | reverse complement strand
GGCGATATGGAGGCAAAATTTCTGGTGGCGAGCGAAGCGAGCCAGAAAAACCGAGGCGCTTGCGCCGAGGGCCTCTTGACACCCGACCTGAATTATATATTCATGAGGCACGATTTCCTACTGAATTATGCATGAAACGTGAATAGTTAGATTACCGCGGCGATCGCCCAGCAAATTGGCCAATGAAATCTCAAGGATTTCTTACTTCAGTTCTGGACTAGTCTATTATTTTTTTTGGGGGGGGGGGGGGAATTACGTAAATCTCTTGCTCAAAATACATTCACAGACAAGCACATTATGAAGAATTCGATCTCTAGCTTACAAACCATGGTAATTTGAAATAAGACAAATGTACATATTTCTCAAGAGATCATCATATATTTACAAATAATGAAGAATGGGCAATAAAACTCACCGTTCAACAATAGATGCATCTCCATCAATTCTGAAAAGTTGACTTAGTCTATGATCAAAGCTTTTTTTCGAAAGTGAAGCTCACAGAAAATGCTCAATATCACGAGAGTACGAGATGTTACACGGAAATACGAACAAAAATTGAGACTATTAGGCCTGGACACGTCACAATATTGAACTTAAAAAGTCTAACATAACACTGTTATACAGTGTTATTAAACCAATAACACTAACACAGTTAGTTTTTAGATCTTGACCGAGTCAAATTCAAAATTATACCTTCTAAAGTCACATCTTGTGACGAAGCGTCCCCAAGATAGATGGCTTGAAGTCCACGTTTCTTGAGCGACTTCACCTGGTCTCTCATCAGAGACACCAAAGGGGAAATAATCAACAAAATGCTTCGTGAAGATGATAGACTAGAAGATGATGTAACCAAGGAGTTACCAGCAACTTCACTGCCCGGCAAGGCCCCGGGGGATCCGCCTGGCCCTCGCGAAGCAGCAGTCTCACTCTCCATCCCTGGCCCACGGAGGTAATCAGCACAGAGCGGTAGCGCGTGAAAAATAACACTTTTTCCATAGCCAGTAGGCAGATTCACAAAAACATCTTGTCCTTTAAGTGCAGATTTCATTGCATCAACTTGCAAATCTTTGAATCTGTCAATCTTCAACATTCTAGCGGCATATTCTAAGCTCTTACAAATATCGTCATCACTCGTCGTGGAAGAAACGTTGAACGCCATTTTGGGCTGCGATTAATTAATATGTAAGAAATAGCGTGCAGTCGAGTCATGAATATTTAACATTACGTCATGGTAGCTCGCGCTTATTGGATGATTTTCACCGACCAAAATTTGGTCGGAATATTCGTCAAAACAATGAAATACAAAAGAAATTCAGATCGGGTGTCAAGAGGCCCTCGGCGCAAGCGCCTCGGGTTTTTTTTTGCCTCCATATCGCCAAGGATTTCAACAGCGCCAGGGCCTCGACAAGAGGCTAAGCTTGAGGTGACATCATCATCATAAATGAAAAGTCCATAGAATAAAGCCAATTAAACTGATTCCTAGTATCTCATCAGCTGAATGAAATTTATGATGTCTCTGATGTATAAGAACCAAGATAACTCAAGCCATCTTTGATGATTTATTGAATTTTGTTAAATAATTATGAATGACTCCTTACCCATCTACGATGAAATCATAACGAGTGTCATCCTCGTATTGTGACATAGGTGTAGCCCTGCATGATTGGATGAATAAATCAAGACTTCCATCTAGTGACATCACCGATGCAGCGAAGTAGAGTTCTTTATTCAGTCCGATCTCCAACGGGTATCGCTCAACCACGCTGCCGTAAGTGCCATCAGTGTAGAGTTCGAAAGAGAAAGAATATTCGCCATTTGTATCGAGGGTCTTATCGATGGTGTAGTCGTTCAACTGATAGCGGACAGATTCAACACGTTTGCTTCTGTTGTAGGAGCATATCAGGGGTATATCAATGGCATACAAGCGGCTAATGATCTCATCTTCGTAACGGCTGATCACTTGATTTGTATAAGTCTCTTCTGTGTCAGATTCCTGAAGAAAATCACAAAATTAAATTTTCAGACTTTATTTTCTACGCTTGACAACATAAGAATAAGCATGGTAAGAACGAATCAAAGACATATGGTTGGTGAATGCTCTTGACTCCTATACAAAGGTCCTGGGTTTGATCCTTGCTCGGTGCTCATGTCACAAGGTGTTTTACCCATATCTGTCCCTCTAGAACCAGTGTGTATTAATGGGTATATCTAAAAATGCTGCAGTTGGAATAACTGTTGAAGATCAATGTCAATACTGATGAGGCTACCCTGCATGTGTAAACAAGACCGTAAACACATCAAAATGCTATATGTTTGAAAAATAATTCAATAATCATGCTTTCCAGCCTATTAACAAGAAAATTGAAGTGTCACTATAACATAATCATATTCTCTCAGGCAAGCGCCAGGAAAAAAAAAGTTAATAATGTGAATCTTTTTCTCAAAGGAATGGTCTTTACCCTTCTTGTTGTTCCACAGTCTGTAAGGTTGGTAGTGAGCTCGATGATGTCCACATTGATGTCATTTACCTCATCGACTCCCCAGCAGTCCTCCTCATCCGCCGAGGCCAAGGCGAAACGGACATCGGTACCCATCATCTCACCAGTCAAGAGAGACTTGGGAATCTCAACAATCATCTGTGTGTCTGAACAGGTTAGGATGATGCCTTCTGTGTCCAACTCTAAAATCAATCAAATCAACAACTGATTTTACTGAAACTGCAAGAATATCAAGGTGAAATCAAACCTCTTAATCGGAGGATAATAATTCCATTGGCAGCAAAATAATGTGACTGTAATCATCAGGACAGTTTTCTTTTGAAATAATATCAACAAGACCCATGAGAAATGAGGTTTTACGAATGTCACACAACCATACATCGTAGTAAAATGAAGAGAATCTTGAAAAAGGCGAAACTCGACCAATTCCAGGGTTATTTATCTTTAAAAAATGTTTATAGACAAACATTTTTTCTATAAAAGAATTCGTTCATTTTTTTTTCAATGATCTTTATTTTGATTCCACTAAATAATTATATATGAAAAATAATTCAACATTTCAATGAAAGTGTGTAACAAATAAAGCACATTATCATGTAAAATCTTCTATAAATGAATAACTGAAATTCAAAACTGTAAAGAAAGCACTGACTGAAATATTTTCATAAAATAGCCCCCCCCCCCCCCATAAACAAGGAAAACAATATTATATCATATTACTGCACTGGCCTCCCTGCCCCTAAACCCCTACTCCCTGCCTTCACACACACACACACACACCCTCACTTTCTCTCTCTCCCTCTCTCTCTCTCTCTCTCTCTCTCACTCACTCACTCATTCACTGACTCATGGATACCGTCCTCAATCTTGCTGTTTTCATACATCCTCTCCCATTTTAAAAAAATGCTTGTCTAATTTGTTCCTTTTCATAGCTATCGCCTTTTCTTCATCTCGATGTTCTACTATCCTTTGAAAAATTTCCTCCTGAATAGGAACTATACACCCTCTGACCTTGACCTGAAAATAATGTATTTTTTAAAAAAAGATTACTGTATTACAAATCTTTATTTCAAGGTTCTTTCCAGTGATCCCCGCATATATATCTTTCCACTTTGCACTTTGAAGCTTTACCAAACTAAAATTTTCAATCACCCTCTGCCATATGGCTTTGACATCATCGCAATCCCAAAATATGTGTTCATAGGATTCTAAATTTTGAACAATAATTATTTTCAACAAACATGTACTCAAAACTCAAATACAACACACACACACACACACACACACACACACTTTTTTTTTTTTTTTTTTTTTTTTTTTTTTTTTTTAATAACACATATGCACACGCTGGTATCAATATGCCTACAGCACTTCATTTATTTGATGTATGATAAAAGAGCAATGTAGATAAAATGCCTTGCTCAAGGGCATAAATGCCGTGACGGGGATCGAACGCCCGATCCTCGCATCTCCAGTCAAGCGCCTTAAACCACTGGACCACACACGCACACACACGCACACACACTCATATAATGAATGGATTTAGTTCTCGATGTTTTGGCCGATCAGTATGTTTCCATCGTCAATAGAAAATGGCTAGAAACTATTCCAAATTTATGGAGGATTTTTCGTTTCTACATAAATGGTACACACTCCGAATCCTACCGTTCAATAAACATCTTTCACTGCATCAGTGAAATAAGATATCGAGGTTTTAGCCAGATAATAAAAATAGCACTGCACTCTTACGTCCATTTTCAAAAAGTAAATGTTTCTTTTTAATTTACGCAATGGAGCCACATCCCACAAGCAGCGGGAATAATGTAATTTCTACCTTCTGATGACCTGAAAATTGCAATAAAAAAAAGAATTGGTGCCCTATCATGATCAAATTATTTTAATAATGTTCCCTTTCATTGAGTCACATTAATAAAAATGAAGAATGATACCGTTAAAATAATACAAACTATTTCAATGCGCTTTTGAAATAGGCATCTGAAGATTATTACAAACCATCATTGGCTGGTGTGGTGACTTGTTGATCTTCTATGAAGCCGTTGTTGGATATGATTTCTGAGAAGACGCTGACTGATTGCTTAGCTTCACGAGGTCGATCAGGGTCTGAGAAGTCCACGTAATGGAGACCGAAACGCTCACTGTAACCCGAAGCCCACTCAAAGTTATCCAGAAGTGACCACGCAGTATAACCTCTGACGTCGACACCGTCCACACTGATTGCTGTAGAAGAGAGAGAGGGAGAGAGAGAGAGGGGGGGGGGAGAGATTCATATTGTAGATTATTCAGCCACACCATAATCTGCCATTTCACCACGTTCATTTCTACATAATTTATTCGCATAATATCCAGACCCATGTGTTTTATTCATGATTCCGTTTGGACAGTTGTAATATAATTGTATTCATATTTTCTAAGGAACATGTTATTTTGTTAAAGAAGAATGTTCGTTTATCTATAAACATCAAAAAAGAGATAAATAGCCCTGATAAAAACATGATTTAATTATTTCCACCAAACTTAGCATTTCAAGAAGAAAGACGATCTTCTCTTTGAAACTTATGCAGATTAAACTGATGATGACAACACAAGGGTTAATGTATTACCTTTGAGAAGTTCATTGATGTAGGCTTTGTAATAGTTTTGTCGGATCTCATCATTCGGCTGGTAGATGTCGGCTGTGGATACACCATTCTCCGTCACGTAGATAGGTACTCCATACTCATCGTAGATCCAATTGACAAGATTACGAAGTCCCCAAGGAACGATCTTCAACCAAGAGGAACCAGACCCAGGCCAGTTTTGATCTTGATAGGAACCTACATCTGAATCTGTCCAGTAGCTGGGAGGGTTGGAGAGGTACTCTGGTACGGCGAAGGCATAGTTTGAAGTATAGTGATTCAAACCAAAGAAATCACTGGTTCCTTTGATGTACTCTATCTCCTCTTCTGTGAATTCAGGTAAACGAGATTCATTAAAACCCTGCGCTGCGCTTTTCTTTGCGATCTTGGTCTTCATGATCTCTGGGTAGTCACCTTTGAAGACTGGATGAGCAAACCAACCTAAGTTAAACTGGAGAGCTCGATCAGATGCATCCAGACTGGTCTGGTTCATCCTGTCCAGTGGTTCTGACCAATCAGAGTTCAATGTGATTCCAATTTCACCATTCTGGAGGAGGAGAGGGAGGAGGAGTAAGAAGATGAAGAGAAAAATTTCAAAGTTTCAAACATCGCCATTAATGTTTTTCATCCTTTCGGAACAGAAGCATGTCAGTGAGTATGCATACTTTAAATACATCGATACCTTTTTCATGTTTAAAGTTACATTTATCGTTATTTTATCTAAAATATGTACTGAACAGATCTGAACAAACAAAGCTATCTTCATCTTTATCATAGAATCTATTTGTCTTACAATTTGACACTAAACATTTTGCACAGTGTTGATCCTCTCATTTTAATCAAGCAAAGTGCAAAGAAAGAAAATTGTCGGAGAATAATGCCTAAGTGTAATGTTAGATCAATAAGTTCCTTTATCTTGAGTCAATTATTGGTGCCGCTATATCTTTGAAAGAATAAAGGTGTGTTTTCACGGGGCACGTGAAACCCACCAGACTTGGACCTACCTGTGTTTGCCTGTATGTGTCGTTATAAGTGTGATATGCTGCAGCATGTGATTTTAGAAGATTATGGGTTACTCTGTAAGGAGTGGACCCGATTTCTGAAATCCCAGGAGCAAACTGACCAGTACCATACCCAAACAGAGACACAATCCAAGGCTCATTGAATGTTATCCACAGAGGGACTCGATCCCCGAACCTCTGAAAACAGAGTTCAGCATAGTCGTTGAAATGTTGGACGATATCGGGATTGTCCCAACCACCGATGTCTTGAAGAGCTTGTGGAAGATCCCAGTGATAGAGGGTAACCATGGCCTTGATACCATTGGTAGCCATCTCGTCGATGAGGTTATTATAGAAATCAATACCGGGTTCGTTGATGTTGTTAATGGTTCCATCAGGGAGGATTCGAGCCCAGGAGATGGAGAAACGATAGTATTCTAGACCCATGTTCTTCATAAGAGCAACATCTTCCTTGTAGCTATATCAAATGTGAAACAAACAAGATACATGTGAAAACAGCAAAGCTGCATGAGATAACTTATGTGTGTTTTCATGATTTGTATTCTGTAAATTTATTCATATAATAACCATAATTGATTTTATAACGCTGTCGCAATTGACTGGCATCCTTTCTCCGATGGACATATTTTTGACAGCTTTTTTGTTGTTTTATTTTTTAATTTTTTTGCTTCTTTGTTTTGTTTTTGTTGCAGTTGTTTTGTTTTTCGTATGTACAACATACTTCTCCTTTTGAACAAAGTTTACTTTAATTATACGGCTCGCGGGAGGTCTAAATCATGCAGCCAGTACTGCCCCCCCCCCCCCTCCCTTGGCAGTTTTATAAATTGCAAGGTACGACTCTATTAACTCTTTGCCTCCGGGAACCGATTGGCCTATGGGAATCAGAGAATTCAGTAGCCAATGGGTTAATACTATAGCCTGAGACATTTATCTTTCCAATTATGATTAATCTCAATTAAAGGCTCCCGGCATTGTTTAACAGAAAGTCCTCATTATTTTTTCCAAACAAATAAATCATGTAAACCTGACGGGAAACCGGCATCATTAGGCTATATTATGTAAACAGACGGGCAACGCAATGGGTGCAAAACTTGGTCGCGACCCTTGAACTCAATCTAAATACTTGACCACCTTCAAGCGGGTTGGAAACTTGCAAAATCATTCTATGATATTTAGGCTATATCATTAATTTTGATGATTCTAATATTCTTAGCGGTTTGCAAATATGCCATTACGGTGTCCAGGTAAAGTTATTATTTCAAACATTATGTTCTTAAATCGCATAAGGAATATTAATCGCGCAGTAGTTCTGTTATCCAATAAATATTGAAGCTTCATATTTAAAATTAAAATTCGAAATAGGCAGGTTAATTTACCTTGATCATAACAATTACATTAAATAATGAGTACATTTCCGAACCACAGTCCAATTGATCTCCTATACATTCTAATAAAAGAATTGAACCATAAAACGTCATAAAACTATATAGCTCGCAAACTATATGTGGCAGGAAAAACATTATTCAATAACTATAACTGAAATGTATCGAATATTCATGACGAGAGTTTTGTCTTTCTGGTCAGTCTTGTACTTTGTACCCTGGCTCCCAACGAGGACCAGGCATTTAGATTTTAAAAATAGAACTTATGTAAAAAATTGATGCAATTTTCAAAATTCATGATACTGAATTCCAAAAGAAATTATTAAAGATGAATCAAAACAAAAGTTTGATATCAAAAAGTGAAAAAAATCATACTCAATCTTCGTTGTTGGTATTATTTCTTATTTTGTCCAATTTTGTACGAATCACGTAAGGTCTCATTTGTACAGAGTCAAGTTTTAGTTAATTTATATATATATATATATATATAATTGTAAAGAAATAACATAAACAACAGCTTTGGCAACTTTCGTGGAAATAAATACAATGTGAAAGGAAATGAGAGAATAATGGTATAATGGTTGCGTTCTATGAAAGCCAACGATCGGGTTCGATTCCCGGCGGAGACATTTTTTCAACCTTTGCAAAAATTTCAAAAAGGGAGGACAGCTCTGAGGAACTTTGATTTAAGTTACGCAACCATTATTCTCTCATTTCCTTTCACACACTATATATATATATATATATATATATATATATATATATATATATATATATATATATATATATATATAGTGTGTGTGAAAGGAAATGAGAGAATAATGGTTGCGTAACTTAAATCAAAGTTCCTCAGAGCTGTCCTCCCTTTTTGAAATATATATATATATATATATATATATATATATATATATATATATATATATATATATGTATGTATGTATGTATGTATGTGTGTATGTGTGTGTGTATATCTGTTGTTATTTTGTTTAACTTACTTGTGGTAGCTGTCGCAAGCAATATCTCCATTGTCGTTATTGTAGACATTTCCATCCTCATGAGTGAATCTATCCCAGATATTCTCTCCTTTCCCATCTTCATCCCAAGCTCCTTCGATCTGATACGACGAGGTCGCAGAACTCCAGATGAAACCTTCAGGAAATGTCCCGTAGAAGAACGCATCTCTTTCGGGATCGTTCCACACATCAGGGTAAACGAACTCGACCTCCTGTGATACAGTAGAATATATAAAGCTAAGTATTACGATCAAAACTCCTGACAACAGTTTGATAGCCATGTCTATTCTCGAATGTGCTGATGAAGAAAACTGCCTAACAACCCATCTGAGCTCCAGATTCATAACTCTATTCCGCATGTAGATGTAGTTCTATAAAAAATTATGTTGGGATGCACGCATGCGCAATGTTAAAACAAAGTTTGATTTGGCTCCACCCCTTTTATAGGATTTGATGTGTCAAAGATATAAATCAAATTAACAATAATTGCAATATATTGCAAATATTTATCTGGCTGTGTTTGTCTTTGATGTCATGCTTATATCAGAACCGCCGCTATAAGCCACGGACATATTGAAGAGCATCCACTGGTTGAAATATGTTAGCGGTGTGTAAATAAAATAAAAATGAAAATGAAATTTAAAAATGAAAGAATATAATGTGATTATGTTTGTTTGCATTGGATAAATGCAGGATTCGTGTAGCGTGTCGGAAATGGCAGAATACTTATACAATCATGATAATTCATGAAATGCTATCTTGCGCTATAATTTCCTCTGGCTGATATACCATTTTGCTTGGAAAATAGACCCATGGTATATTTCGCCCAAAACTCCTCTCTTTATAACTGGAGTTCCAAATTTTAAGAATCATAATATTTGATTTGATCTGATTTGATTTGATTTATTGGTTTCTGCATCATATTTTTAACATACATTTTTCAGGCATGGTACAGATCTCATACATTATACATAATTGTAGTTGTTGAATGCATAATTGAATACATAATTAAGTACATAATTGAATATATAATTGAATACATAATTGAATCGTGATTGAATTCATATTTGAATATATAATTGAATACATATTGAATACATAATTATACATAATAATGTATGAAATTAAATAATTATTATGATTCTTAACATTTGTAACTTCAGTCATAAATTTTGGAACTCCAATCATAAAGACAGATTTATATATGGCCTCCCGAATTACATTCAACAGTTTTGGATTTTTTTAAAATCCTAAAATATCGTATTGAAAGGAAAATATTTAACATAGTCGTATTGTCTAAGATTTATCCAATATCAATTCATTTACACACCCAATTTCAAACTCCAAAGCAATAGAACGCGATCTTCAATTATATTGCTAAATTTCTGTTTAGACATGTCAGATATCAATAATCTGGCCTTACCCAATTCAGTGATAGGCAGAGTTGGGGAATGTGTTAGATTTGTACACAGTTGTTTTCATTCCTTCTTTTGTAGCAATAAAACAACGGGCCATTGTAGTATTTTCGGTAGGTTACAAGAAAATATTAACTGATGAAATAATTTTTTTTTTAATCTTTCTTAACATTCAAAGGCGTTAATTATTCATAGTTGCACATTTAGTTTCTTTTTACTGTAAACTCCTTTAATGTTGATCATTAACCTTTAAGCTCTTTGCATGACGTAAGCTTATCTTTATTATGTTTATAGGTCTTTCGTGCACACTTTATTCAAGGCATTAATCTGATAACGAAAGTACACCAAATATCTCCCCCCCCCCCCCCCTTTAAGAATGGCACATAAATACCCTTTGCGAAAGAATGGAAAAGGAAACAATTCAGGCATTGACTAAAAAGAGTTAAACTGTTCCGTGAAGGACCAATACTTTGTATGGACGTATTATATCAATTCCAGTGGAAGAAATACGGATATCAAAATAGCTGCCTCGCTTGGTTTCTATAATGTGAAAAACTACCATAATCCGACTTGTGCCTTTTAAAATAAATCATTTAATCTTGAGAACTTTTCTATGGATCATTTAAATGCTCTAGCATTATGTGGGTTTTTTATATACACCTTAATGAATTTACATTTCAGTATGGCCCAATCAAAATGGTAAGTAAGAAAAAATAAGTCAAATAATATCCTATGTGATTTACCCTTGGCGTATAGCGTGGGCTCAGCCTTTGAAGGTCATTGGCATCATGGGGGCGGCGGGGGGGGGGGGTCGGCATTTTAGGTGGATGAAATGTGAAAAAACTAGGCAATTTATTATTGGTTGTGTTTGGAAGGGGATCATTTGATATATATGTTAAGGTACACCCCCCCCCCTTCTCTCTCTTTCTCTCTCTTTCTCACTTTCTATCTCTCTTTATCTTTTTCCCCATCGTTGTGTAATAATACAGAATGATAAAACGTATATAGATTCGATAAGACTTCGCAGAAATGTGTCAACGACGGGCAAATAAATTGAAGAATATATCCTCAGGTTTCCAGTTATTTCCAAGATAGAAAATGCAATGATAAAACGCGACTATCCGTGACAGTGCTATGAATATTAAAAACAACAATAGCAATTCATTTGCTGCAGAAATGAAAATAGTAAACTGAAGAAAATTACAACTTCGAATATTTTGTTTTCATATTTTCTAGATTTTCATTATGTTAATACTTATCGTCATAATAGGACTTGACGATGAAGTGACTTTAAAAGAAAATGAAATATGATTACATATAAGATTTTAAAAATCTAAATTCTTCCTGATGTAGGTCCCGGATTGTCACATGATCAATACTATCGTCATTGGAGGATGATGTCCAGTATAGTCGTACGAATGGCCATCGACTGGTAGTCGATTTGGATTTTCCCTACTACTGGAAGGCTTTAAATACCGTGAAATCATCCATCAAATAATTCATTAGGGACCTTGGTCAGGTACAATTAACATTTTGAAATTTCCTTTCCAATTTTATTCCAACTTTTTTCCAAACATCTATTTTTTAGGGTCCTACGATGTGCGGTGACTGTAAGTAGCAGAATTTTAATCACCCCAGTATCAAATCACCTTTCCAAACTAAGCTTACATATTATGAAGTCCAAATGGGTTAAGAGACAAGCTTTTATTTATCATTTAGTCATTTAAACGGATCCCGGATATTTTCTAAATAGGAACAGCCAGCAGATAAGGCCTTTTATGATTTTTTAGGGTGTCTTTGTATACTGAACTACTTAACGTTGATAACTATGATCTTTGTACACTAAGTCTTATCAAATAATCATGAAAGCACTGCAAGATAGCGCAGTTTAAAAATACACACAACCAAAACAATTATTGACAATTGTTTTTTACCTTATGAATAAATGTAAAATAAATAAAATTTTATTCAAATCAAAGGGTGGACTTCCAGTGGCGTATCTAGGTATTCTGGCGCCCGGGGCAAACTATCAAAATAATCTGCGCCCACCATGCCCAAACTCAGATTAATGAGCGTTTCTAATTTAGAAATGGTGAAAATGAGTTTTGATGCACATAACCCGGGGTACCGGTTGTTAGCCCAAAGTTGATATTTGATGAGTTATTGTATAAGCGAGGGAGCAACGCGACCGAGCGGCAGATATTTTTTTCCTTTTCACCCCTCAAATTGAAATTTCTGTATTTTACCTTTACAAAAAACACAAAAAAATCCAAGGGAATACAGCAACCTAGCAATAGATTTTTTTTTTTTTTTTCATTTTGAACATTCCTATTTTGGGGGCCCAAAATAAATGAAAACCCTGAAGAAATATATTTGAGGAATTTAGTAAGGCAATTGCAAGGCAAATTTATGATTTATTTCGAATGTTACATACTTTGAAAGTGCTTTTTATGCACTTATATCCAATCTGTGGGTACGAAATTTAATAAGCTCCTGCCTTATGTGAGGGGGGGGGGAGGTAAAGCAACTAGAGTCAAATGCCATTTGGGGCGCGAAATAGATTGATCCTGAACATAATTATGCGAGGGAGCAAAGCGACCGAGCTTTAGAAAATTTTCGCATTTCAAACCCTATAAAACACCATTTTTTACGCATTTTGTCCTTGACTAGGGCGCAAATAACCCTCAAAGACCATAACATTTCTTGTATTTCTCCCCCTTTTCTTTCTCTCTTTTGCGTTTTTTGCGCCCCCCCCCCCCCTTCAAGTGCCGTCCGGGGCACGTGTCTCCTCTGCCCCCCCCCCGTAGATACGCCACTGCTGAGCGCTAAAAGTATTTTTCTTTTTTTTTTTAACTGTGCTCCCCCCCCCCTCTCTCTCTCTCTCTCTCTCCTCTCTCTCTTCAAACAACGTTTACAAGGCCTAAAGCTGAAATATTTTCATTTTCTTTTGAAAAAAGAGGTGTCATAGTGGAGAGGTTTGATCACTTGACTTGGTATGTGAAGTTCATGGGTTCGATCCTCCATAAGATACCCATGTCCTCGAGCAAGCCATTTAATCTGCATTCTGTGTTCATACTCCTCTCCGCACTAAGGTGTAGAATGTGAACGTCAGAGTGGTTGGATAAGCCTACGTAAGGATTATTCAAAATGGAGTGGAGAGTATGCACTTTACGTGTCGAGTTATTACTACTGAATACATTGACCGGGGTAATACTAATAATACAACTGCAAAGTACTTTGATCACATTTGTAAAGTGAAAAGTGGTATACAGTGTATAGTGTGTGGAAATATTCTCTCCTGCCTGTTAACTTCACAACCAGGTTGATTTTTCAAATGAAAATGACAACTTCATGTATGACATGTAACCCTGTCGCTTTTAAACCCAAACTTACCTTAAAGCCGTTGTTGGCGATGATTTTAGCAAAAGCATCTGCTGATTTTTTGGGGATGCGTGTCTTATTCGGGTTGTTGAAGTCGATGTAATGAAGACCAAATCGTTCAGTGAAACCAACAGCCCATTCAAAGTTATCCATGAGGGTCCATGCGACATAGCCTCGTACGTCAACATCATCGAGAAGATAAGCTTTGAAGGGATCAAATCAGAGTCGATTAAATAATTGTATTGCTGATTGTAGCTTCAAATTAAAGTGTTGGTCTGGCTAAATCCAGGGTAATGATGTTTATTAAAGCCCACTGGAAGCACATGTAAAGACGTTTGTAACACAATGTATTATGAGCTATCAAAATATTTTTCTATATATCATTTACATATATAATGATACCTTATCTAGTATTATATTATATTATATTCTAGGCTATGCTTGACATGTTTATGGCTTGAAAATTAATCCAATGAGACAAAAAGCTTTAAAAAGAAATTAGTATAGACGTGAGGTTAGAGGTGATATTTCTGTAATGTTTTCATTACACTTCGTTGACAAAGTGATGGCTTGAAACAAAATTACATCAAATCAAATGAAAGAAATCTGAGCATATAATCCCTTTGACTGCTATTATTTCCCGTTTTATATCATCCCATCTTAACCGACAACATACCTTTAAGAACTTCATTGATGTAAGCCCGGAAGTAATTCACTCTGACGTCATCATTCAGGTCATCAGTATCATTGGTTGCCATGCCATTCTCTGTGATGTATATAGGCACGTTATATTCATTGTGCACCCATCCCAGTAGTCTCCGGATACCCCAAGGTACAATCCTGAAGCCTTCGTGATCTGTTGTTGGCCAGTTCGGGTCCTTGAGGGGTAGGACATCCTGATCAATCCAGTAACTCACAGGTTGGTTGATAGACGGAGCTGGGAAGACCAGGCTACTCGTGTAGGTGTTGATTCCAATGAAATCAGCTGTCTTAACGATGAATGCTTTCTCTTCCTCTGTGAACTCTGGCAGACGAGATTCATTAAACCCTTGTCTAAGACTCTTCTCACCTACCTTTGTCTTCATGATATCTGGATAGTCTCCATTGATGAAGATAGGATGAGCAAACCAACCAAGATAAAATTGATAAGCTCTCTCAGCAGCATCTACGTTAGTCTGGTCACTTGGATCATTAGGCTCGTAGTGATCAGAATTAAGGGTTATACCAATCTCTCCTCCCTATAAAACAAAACAAATTATGCCATAATGAATCATTTTCAAAGGCCTAGATATTACAAATGAGATGATAATTAGACGGATCATTTATGGTGTATATCTTTTGCTATTTTAAGTGTATCCAATTGTCCAATGATAATTTTGCATATCTTTGCAATGATCAGAAAGCCTTTGACATTTCTAACGTTTGCTATGTTAAAATATCTCTTTTACAATGTTGTCGTAAAGATTAGAAAGTGGTTACAAAATGAACCACAGTGGCGTACCGAGTAAAAGTAATTAGAACGCACCTGTGTTTCTCGGTAAACGCTGTCATATAGATGGTAAGCACTCGCATGAGCTTTGATGATGGTGTGTGCTACTACATAGGTAACAGTTCCATCCCCGTCTATACCAGGAGCGAAGTCTCCTGTACCATGTCCTAACATCGTCACCACCCAGGGCTCATTAAAAGTGATCCACAGCTTCACTCGATCACCGAAACTCTTGAAGCACAAATCAGCATAGTCCCTGTAATGCTGAATGACTGCTTCGTTCTGCCATCCACCCTGGTCCTGCAGTGCTTGAGGTAGATCCCAATGATAGAGGGTAACCATGGGGGCAATGTCTGCATCTCGCATGGCGTTCAGTAGGTTGTTGTAGTAGTCGATACCAGCTTTGTTGACGGTGTTAAGGGTACCATCAGGGAGGATACGAGACCAGGAGATGGAGAAACGGTAGTACTTGAGACCCATCGCTTTCATGATCGCAATGTCATCCATGTATCTGCCAACAAAATAGCGAATAAAAAACTGCAGTTCTCTCACTCTCATATATTATGAATGCCTAAAACAGTTACTGTAGCGGCCCAAGTGGGTATGAATGATACCCTCCAACCATTAAAAAAAAAATTAAGAGAGAACAGAAAAAGAAAGAATCATGAAAGAGAAACCTTGGGGGAAAGAGATCAAGAAGAGAGGAGGTCCAAGGATATTTCAGTGTCAGATGCATCTAAAAACCAACGTTTACATCCCCAAAAAGTAACTGAATTTACACCCCCCCCCCCCAAAAAAAAAAAAAAAAACCAAAAAAAACAAACTTAAAGGACAGAAAAGGAAGTATCTTTTCTTTTTAATTCAAATCAAAAAGGGTTCGGCAAAACATAATTTGAGGAAATCTCTTGACAGAGTCAAAACGTTCTCTTACTTATTGTAACTGTCGCAGGTAACATCACCTGTATCATTGTTAGCAATGTTACCAGGCTCGTGCGTGAAGGTATCCCAGATACTAGGTCCCTTTCCGTCCGCATCCCATCCACCTTCGATCTGATAGGCTGCTGTCGACGTACTCCATAGAAAGTCATCACGGAAAGTACCGTACAGGAAAGCATCTCGTTCCGGGTCATTAAATACATCCGGATAAACAAACTCCGGTTCGGATTCTTGTCCCGAAACAGCAAGAATCAATTGTAAAGCAACGAGCAATATTAATGCTCTCATCTTGATGTGTGAAACCTTGATAGGACATAAAGGACTACAATACTGTGTGGCGATAAATCGCTGTACCTGTGATGGTATCTGTATCTTATACACTACCAGTAATCACAGTAGCACTCAATACTTCTCAGACAGAGCATTAAATAAACCATTGATAAAAATTAGCTCCTTATTTAATGACCAATGTGCGATATCACTGAATTAGATATGTTGGGTTAGGTTTATCAAACAGATTTGGAGATCAGGAATGATTTAGAAGGACGACAACAATTATCAGGGATTATAGCTAATCACTGTATACCCTCACTCACCCATTCCCGATCATGCCCCTGTTGTGTGTTATATCACGGATGATTGAGGAAGATTAAATCAAGATTTTATTTTTTAAATGGTTAACATAAAAAAATGAAACTTACAAGAACCAATCATTTCAACACAGATGTGGCAAGTCGTATGTATAGCCATTTGTTATCCCAATTCTTATTAATTTTTAGAATAAATTTTTGAATTAGCGGCAAATTGAATAATATGATAATACGAAGTTTATATAACTAATTTGTTATGAAACTTTAAGCTATCTGTTTACGGGAGACACTTTAAACAATTACATGATTTTAAATTGCCCTTGTTGAAGTAGAGAAGTGTTGTTATTTTCATTGTATTTAGGGAGTAGGTAAGGCAGGGATTAATAATGACTCGTCCCCATGCTCGTTTTATGATGGGCAGCACCAATTATCATCGTCGAGTTAAACAGACCTAACTCAAGAACAAATCATAAGAAATGCTCGTTTGATTCTTCGTTTTGGGCATACTGTATGTATAACAAGTACGGGCACATATCAGCAACTTGTGTATTTCCAAACAGATTTTGAAAATGATTAGTAATTATAACAACTATTCTTTTATAGAATTTTTATTATAAAATGCCTTGTGTTTTTCTAAAGGCAGCGAGATGCTTCATTCAAAGCAATAATGTGTTCATACAATGTTCACACATAGTATGCATAGCTGCGTATATACTACTTGACTTGTAGGTCTTACTTTCATTGCCGACCACTTGTCTGCATACGCGTTGATTTTTTTGCATACAAAAAATTCTGAAGACAGTAAATGCACTTTATTCATTTATTTTTTGTTAATTCATTTATACATTTAATTTGCAGAAAAGAACACTTGATATAGCATGATGAATTAACAATTTGTCAATTAACAGAAGGAAAAAATGGAATTATAGAGGAAAAAAGATCTGAGGTTTGGGATAAAAGAGGGACATGTAAACAAAGATAGGGGTGATCCGGACATATAGAATGTTTGTATAAGTCCGAGGGTCAAAGATAAGCTTGCTTGAATACTTCTTTACGTAATGACCAACAAGTAAAAAAAATAATCAGTTTTAATAATACATGTAATTGATACGAGGCACCCTATCGTGCTTATTTTACGTCACCCATGATCATAATCATAATGTTATGGTTTTTTTATTCTTACATATTTTCAAGAAAATCGAATTTCTTATTTTCAATTTAGAGCACAAATTTCGGGTCAGCCAAGATACCTGTATTAGCTGCCAAAACGCCTTATGTTCTCTCATGGGTTATCGGAATCGTGGTCCGAATTTGAATGATTATTATGAGTAATTATAATTCTATTCTGAATATTGCAGTTCAGTTGACGTCTATAGCTTCTCTTGTGTGTACATACAGTGTAAGAGTTTCTGACATGAGCATACATTCAAGGACGAAAATTAAAACGCAAAATGACCTTCTTTTGATATTTTTTTTTTCTGAGGCTACCAAGCTGATTCGATTTGTGGACACTCCATGACTGTAAGCCATCTGAATTACAGAGGAACATGTTTTTATGAATTAAATAGCCTTGATTTTAACAAAGCAATGATCTTTACAGAATTTCATGGTCCATTTTTCTGCATTTTTCATTGTTCTTTAAGCATATTAAGTAGGTTTATAAATGGTTTTATGAACACTCTCATTGTACCAGGTCTAAGGTTCAAAGATTTTTTCAAGACGACCGAGGAATGTATTTCTATAAGCTGTAAATAAAGCTAGTTGCGTAAGTCAAAGTGTGCCCACGCACTTCACCCAGTGAATACTTTGTATTCATTAACCTGTCTTGTCAAAATATACTCCAAGTTTATAAGAGCAATGCAAGTGTGCGGCTCCAACAAACCAATCCTTAGATTATTCAAAATGGATCCTCTTCATATAATTTTAATATTGTCTTGTTTTATGATTACCGTGATCGGACTGGACGATGAGCCCGTGTTCGTTTACCCCGACCGTTTCAACGATTTAGAGAGAGATGCGTTCCTCTACGGAACATTTCCCGAAGGTTTCATCTGGAGTTCTGCAACCTCGTCGTATCAGATCGAAGGAGCTTGGGATGAAGACGGGAAAGGAGAGAGTATATGGGATAGATTCAGCCACGAAGGTGGTAATGTTAAGAACAACGATACAGGAGATATCGCTTGTGACAGCTACCATAAGTAAGTAAACTGGAGAGAGTTTTTTTTTTTTTAATGAATTTGATCAAATTTTGTCAAGCATTGCTCGTTGTCTTGTTATACAGGATAGAATCTAAAAAAAACAAACGGATATCAACATTTAAATATTGACCATAGTTTGTATACTTGCTCGGGAGAAAGAAAAGCATCATCTTATATCAAACTGCATGAGAAGATGCATCGCAAACAAATAATTTCTTTTGTCTATATTGCAACCTGTATATGCTTCTAATAAACTCGTCGTTTTGTGGAGCATATTCCTCTTTATTTTGAAAATGAAAACCCGCTTTGACATGAGTTTATAAATTTATTATGTATAGGGCCTACATGGGAGATAATTTACGTTTCAGCAGACGATGACTATAGGTCAGTATTTAGTGTAGAGCTTGCGTTAACTAGTTAAGTATGATATAATCTAGGATTATTTGACAACCCCCCCCCCCCCCCTCCCTTCCGGAAAGAGTTACAATATACCATCTATTCAGACAAGAGAGAGGAGAGAGAACAAAAAAAAAAACAACAACAACAAAATAGGAAAAGAGAGGGGTTGAGAGAGTGACACGGAGTAATAAAGAGAGGAGGAGAGAAAGGGAGATATCCAGAGAGAGAAAAAAATACAGACAGGCAGACAGAGACAGATATACAGAGAGATGGGCAGAAGAAGTCAACCCAATAGACAAATGATCCCATTCTTCATTCTCTTTAGTAGAATTAACTAGTGGCATGGACGCAAATCCAGGGGGACAGGGGGACATGCCCCCCCCCCGATATTTTGAAGATAGGCCAATGTCCCCCCCCCCACACACACACACACACACACACAAAATGTGATAACCTTTTTTTTTTTTTTTTTTTTGTTGTTGCTTGTCAGAGAATTTTGGAGGAAAATTAGACCCTAAAAATGTGATAATTCATGTGGTGACCCCCCCCCCCCCCCCCCCCGTATTTCAAAATGGATTTGCGCCACTCTGACTAGTGGTACGAGAAAGATATTGGTATTAAAATAAAACTTTCAGTACTGAGTAGCTACAAAGTGCACTGTTGTAATATCTCACCTAGGTACAAAGAGGATGTAGCTCTAATGAAGGCGATGGGTCTCAAGTATTATCGCTTCTCAATCTCCTGGCCTCGAGTACTCCCTGATGGTACACTCAACAACGTCAACGAAGCTGGTATCGCTTACTACAACAACCTCATCGATGAACTCCGACTGAACGACATCACACCCATGGTCACTCTTTATCACTGGGATCTACCTCAGGCATTGCAGGATGTCGGCGGCTGGGCAAATGAAACCATCATCGATCATTTCAATGACTACGCTGAGCTATGTTATCAAAGATTTGGTAGTCGTGTTCCATTCTGGATCACATTCAATGAACCGTGGATCGTCACCTTACTCGGCCATGCTATTGGATACTTTGCTCCTGGTATCTCAGAAGATGGGACAACCATTTACGTAGTAGCTCATAACATCATCAGATCACATGCTAAGGCATGGCATACTTACAATGATACTTACAGACAACTACAGGTGAATCATCCACTGTTCTTGTAGTTGCTGTTTAGATTTGTCATAGAAGTTTGTACTTATAAAGAACAGTAAAGCTATTAATGTCAGTAACTCTAAGTGTCTGGTGTAAAGAAAATTCAAGTTGCATGCGGTATATACTTACATTCAATCAACACATCAGTTTTATACTACCTTGAGCTTTGTGATTGGCAATGCCAAGGTATGGTGGTAACAGATGACATGGTCTCTTTAATTTATATTTTTCTCTTTTTTATGTCCATCTTTTATTGTTCTGCTATAATTTCACATGACATAGATCTATCTTAAAGGCCATAATTATACAGTTTTTGGTCTGCCCACAAAACTTTGTTCATAGAGATGATTTATCGTAAGGCAATCACAATCATAAGCTGCTGTATTCATAAGAGTTGAAAACAATTTACTCAATCACTTATTGTTTCCTAAGAAATGTGTTTACTAAGCAGATTTGAAGTAAACATCTTTTTGATAATTTATATGAATACGTTCATCATCAGACCATATTCCTTATCATTATGAGCAATACCATTAACGTACATTATGTAAGATTTCATTTATTATCATTACTTTCGTCAGTTCATATAGAGTCCAATAATACACGCCCTACTGAAAATACTGTAAAGAAATTATATCGCGCACATTGCGGTCTTCAGGATAGAAAGAAACCAGAAAATTCTTGTCACAGAATCATAATCAGAAGGAGATATAATTATTTTGATCCTTCAACTTTTATCAAAAGAAAATATGATCTATAAAGCATGATTATTCAAATATTGTACTCTGCTCTTTGGCGTGGACACATCAAATTTAAAATCATTTAGTATTAAGTCATTTGATTAATTCTTATTTCTATTTTCGCCCATGTTGAATTTTCCTGATGCCTTTCAGAATGGTCAAGTTGGCATCACTTTGAACTCCGATCACATCGAGCCATACGATCCAACCAACCAGGATCATATCGATGCTGCTGATCGATGTTTACAGTTTCACTTTGGTTGGTGGGCTAATCCAATCTTCAAGAATGGAGATTACCCTGATATCATGAAGACATCCATAGCGACTAAGAGTGCCGCTCAAGGGTTTAACATGTCTAGACTACCTGAGTTCACTGAAGAAGAGGAGTATAACAAAGGTGAGAGGAATGGACCAGGGGGGTGGATCAGGGGGTGGGTGGATCAGGGGGTGGGTGGGATGCAGTCCCTTACATTTTTACGTAATGCTTAAAAGTAGTCCCCTTGATCATGTTGATAACATGCTCGTTTGCATGCTCCCCCCCCCCCTTAAAACGCGGCCCCTGTGGAGAGACTATAAGCGTAATTCCAGTCATTGCTTTCCCATCTTCCTTTTCATTTCCCCTTCCTCTTTCTTTCCCCCTCATATTCTTTTGGAGGAGGGAGGCATTTGACCTGTGAGTCGTGAGGCGCCCCTTATGAGCTATATCTCACGGTATAGAATACAGTCTGTACTGTTAATTTGGGGATACCGTAACCTTCAAAAAGTTGGTTCTCATTTTTATTCCATTTTGGAAGTTTAAATACATGATTCTGAATATATTCGGGGGGGGGGGGTCGATATGAAACTTTGATGACACTAATGAACTTTCTTCCTACTATTGTCTCAGGTACTGCTGATTTCTTTGGTCTGAACCAGTACACTACCCTCTACGCAAACAACACATCCGAGGACTACACCAATCCTCCTGGTTACCTCAAAGATCGCAATGTTCTTACCTTCGTAGATGATGATTGGGAGACTGCTGGGTCGTCATGGTTAAAGATTGTACCGTGGGGGATTAGAAACATCCTAAAATGGATTGATTCACAGTATCACGTGCCCATCTACGTCACAGAAAATGGCGTCTCCACACACGATGTGTTCGAGCTAGATGACGTCATCAGACAGAAGTACTACAGGGCTTATATCAATGAGGTCCTGAAAGGTATGTTGAAAAATATTTGTCAACGGTTCGTATCATACTTTAAATCTCTTGGCGTTATACAGTGCGTCCCAGAATAAACGAAACCCTGAAATAAAAGGTTATTGTGATCACACTATGTGCTCTATGACAAAAATTATCTATTTTCCATAAACTAGAAGTATTATGCTTTTAAATGATAATTATTGTCACATAGAACATAGTGTGGTCACAATAACCCTTTGTTTTCGGGTTTCGTTTTTTTTCTGGGACGCACTGTATTGTGTTTACAAAATTATGTTGAAAATCCTTTGTACCTATCTATCCTTATTTTGAAACTATGCATATTACTGAAGCAATCTGATTGTATGTATTAGATCTACGTCATCATTAATCAGCTTTCTCTTTTTTTCTTCAACACCAACTGTATAGCATCATAATTCAATATGCGAATTGACGGCATCATTCATCCTCCAAAGCAATCCACCTTACTTTTGTATCATTATATGCCCAAAACCTTTTATCAAAATAATGATTATATCATTATTCCGTTTTAGCTATCAAACTAGACGGCGTTGACGTGAGAGGTTATACTGCATGGTCACTCTTAGACAATTTCGAATGGGCCTCTGGGTACAGTGAGCGGTTCGGAATGCACTACGTTGACTTCAGTCATCCCGAGCGACCAAGGACTGCTAAGGAATCTGTGAACGTCTATTCGAAGATTATAGCCGACAACGGGTTCATCAGAGAGGACCCAACTACTCCTGCGAGTGAATACACAACTGCAAGTGCGCCATCTCTCAAAACTTTTAGTCTTATCATGAGTCTATGCTTTTGTGTTCTCGCAAATGTCGTGACGCAATAAACCCACTTTTATTGGTATATGTATTTTTTAAAAATCAATTACTAGAAATTATTTTCCCTTCCAGTTATACGCGTAATCATTAGTAACTATTTGATCAAATGGTTTTGATTTAAAGTTTGTAATACCGAATGTTATTAAAGTTCGCCAGAAGTGAAATTATCGGACAAGATTATGACATTGTTACACCGTTTACCATTAATACACTTTGATATAATATTTTTGGAGGAAAAAGATCTTTTGCACATTCGTTCTGTAAGTCTCAACTTGTAGCTTTCGTGCTATGTTTAAAAGAATTAATAAAGGCAATTGCTTATTCAATATTTTGTATCATTGCTGCATCATCATTAATCGTATTAAACAGGAAAGGAAGAGAGAGGGTGGTGTGTGTGGGTGTGTGTGTGTGTGTGTGTGTGTGTGTGTGTGTGTGTGTGTGTGTGTGTGTGAGTGAGAGAGAGAGAGAGAGAGAGAGAGAGAGAGAACGTAATTAATGACACGACCAAGCCAAAACCTACGGAGCTCCAGAAGGGCCAAATATGACAAAGTAAAAAAAAAAAATTACTACGTACGTGAATAATACGTACGTACGTAATAAATAATCATAAATAATATGTACGTACTGTACGTAATAAATAATACGTACGTACGTATATAATAATTTTTAAAAAGTGAAAAGGCCTACTTGTATCTACATTAACTGAATAAATAATCGTAAATAATATGTACGTACGTAATAACTAATACGTACGTATGTAGTAATAAAAAACGTGCAAAAGCCTACTCGTATCTACATTTTGAATTTCAAACAACTGCATAGCCACAATATTGTGAGCTCTTGTCTAGTACGAGGAATTCTCAACATTTGTGTAATGTATGTGAGGATGTGTGCGCGCGTGTTTGTGTCAGAGAGAGAGAGATAACAGAGGATTCAATCTTCTTATTTTAAGAGCTAGTACAGCATCCCATCAAAATGATCACTTTCGTCATCATCTCAGTCATCCCCATCATTTTCATCATCTTAATTGTCACTATTATCACCACTGCCAACATTATCATTATCGTCATCATCATCACAGCAATTATTACCATCATCACTTTTATCCAACTACATGTAAATTTCACATCATGTTTTCCTTTTGTGAAAAATGGAGCTATAATTCTATCACACCATTCGTTACCATCATAACCACCAGTTACCTCCTCCTTTTTTATCTGAACCTACCTGTACTCTCCACCTCCCCCTGCCCATTCTTTTTTCCAATACACCATCCTGCTGGTACTTACATGTACTTTTACGATTTCACCCAATATCCCCACCATCCTACTGAAAGTGTTTAACTAAGGGATCTGATGACTTAGACCTGAAGAAGAAGAAGAAGATGGTAGTAGAGTCTTCAGTCAGCTACTTGTAGGAATCCAGCCATCAACAGATATTGCTTCATCAACATCACTGAAAATACTGCAATGAAAGGAATATAAAGGATGTCAAGAAAATGTCAGGTTAGGTGCTTTCACTTATAAAATGTTATGTGAGTCTTATCTTAGTTGATGAAATTGGTAAACCAAAAAATTGAAAAACTATATACTTGGAGTTTCACAATAACAACTTATCTTTAAATTTTGACAAAACAAACAATATCATTTTTGGTCGAGAAACAAAAGGGTCCCACATGGCATAGTTCCACTAATAATTGGTGATAACGTGATTAAAAGAATTGATGTTAAATTCCTTGAAGTAATCTTGAATAAGTTTCTATCCTGGAAATATATCAATGGCATTTGTACAAAGATTTCCAGAAATATTGGTGTATTATCAAGATTGGGATACTTTTTTTTATCACAAAATGTTCTCATTACCATAATTAAAAGTATAATATTCCCTCAATTAATTTCAATATGCATGGAGTTATACATTTCCTAGCCATCTTTTAAAAAAGTTAAGAAAAACTTAACTTCGAAAACTTTCATATCACATTTACTTGTCCTAGAAAATGAGCCATGTCATATTTATCACACCACTTGTTACCACTGGATACCACCCACTTTCACATTGAAACCTACCTGTAAAACTCCCCCTCCCCCCTTTACAATAAGCCACACTACTTCATATATTTGTATGATTTACCTGTAGGATCTGATAACTTGGACATGACAAAGAAGATGTGGTAGTAGAGTCTTCAGTCAGCTCCTTGTAGGAATCCAGCCCATCAACAGATATTGCTTCATCAAGACCAATGATAATACTATAATGAAAGGATTATCAAGGATATCAAGAAAATGTCAGGTAAGGTAGAATACAATTTTAAATTTGAGTACTTAAGGTACACCACTAGGAATTCAAATTGGGGCAAAGGAAGGTTGAACCCCCTCCCCCCCCAAAAAAAAAAAAAATCTGCCAGTGGTATGAGTATATGAAAATGATTCTGGTCTTAGTTTTTATTTTATAATATCAACTCTTACAGTGTGCCAACAACTGTTTATACAAATTCATCACAAATGAAGCAAATGAAATTTATGAGAGAGATTTCATTGTTCATCTTGATGCAAACATTGTTCCATGATATCTAAAACCACAATTCCTTACCTTATTTTGCATATCAAGAAGAGAGATAGAGAGCAGACTTTCTTTATAAAATATTATATATAATGGTCATAAAACGTTTGGGCAATTCATCGCAGACCAAAATGTAACTTCGAAAAGTGCACATGAATGATATAACAAGGTTCAAGCGAACATATCTAGTGCCAAAAATACCAGAACTGCGATGACAATTTCTTGACTGGCCAAGTGTGCCCACTACTTTGGTTGGCTATATTTCCTAGAGCCATCTTTCACGATAGCAATATATGAAATTTAATAATCAGAATGAAGTGGAAAGGTATTAAAATTGCCCTTAAAGAGGAATACATTTGTGACACTTTTAAGGCTATATCTCAAAAAATTGTTCATCCTGTGGTAGGGGAATTTCAGATTGAAATCAAAATTATTTACATTAAAACTGCACATTCACTTTCTGTGTTTGTCAATTTATGAATTAAAACATTCAAATGTCAAAACATCTCTAAATCTTTCTCGTTTACTTTGGCGGCATCAGACATCGCTGTCAAAGACTCAAGGCAGTTTATTAATTCAATTGTACATCCTTTATAATCTGCTAGGTGTTTGCATTAATTATTGTTAGTTGAGACTCCATCTGTTTGAACCTCCTTGCTGATAGCATCATCAACCTGCTGAATAACAAGATGTGGTAATAGAGAATGTAATTGGTCCTCTGCTTGTAAGAATTGGGCACACCAACTGAAACTGCTGCATAGTCATCATCACTGATAAGCCATATGATAGTTCTGTAATGACAGGAATATTCATTCATAAAATTCAAAAAATTACAATGATCATTATCATGACAATGGGAATGCAGCAAAAGCATTCAAATTGTCATCAGCAGCAACATAATCATCACTAACATCAAGATCATCAATACCATATAGCAACATTGCTTGTTATGCAATCATTCATAATGACATCATTAAACTACAGGAGAAGTTAGTAACAGTTTTCCCTCTGCTGATAGGAATTCAGCATCCCATAACCATCACCATCATAATCATTATCATCATTTCCCTTTAAAAACTAACTGAAGTTTAAAAGGTAATCCACCCCACACGTGGAAAATTAATAATTAAAAAATAAATCACCGTCGCCATCACCATCATTATCATTACCATCAACATCATTGGCACTATCATATCATCATCATCATCTATGTCCCCTAGCTTGGAGGCCGTTGGGTCGACAATGTGAAGGATCTTACGACACAGGTTCTTCATAACTTTGTCTTCAGCTGTAATACTCAAAAGACTTTTTTGTCCACTGCTTTATGTTATCAATCCAGGTCTTAGTCGGTCTGCCCCTTTTTCTTCTGCCATTGGTTCCTCCTTGCAAGATGGTGTTTGCCAAGCTATTCTTCCATTTAGTTACATGGACAAACCACTCCAGCTATCTATTCTTCACAATTGTGATAAAGTGATCTTGATTTCCCGTGATCATTTTTATAATCATTATCATCAGCATCTTTTTCATCATACATCATGGTCATCATCATCATCATCAATCTTAATTTTCAATAATCATTATCATCATTATTACCATCAACATCATCACCATCTTCATTTTCACTAATTGTTAAATACCATCATCATCACCACCAGATCTGCAAAACCAACATCATCATCACCATCACCAAGATTATCATCATTTTCAATACTTCTTCATCATAATGGTTAGTAGCGTGCATTTGAGTGTCTGAAGGTCTGCACAAACTCTTTTAACACAGCAATTGAATAACTTCACTCACATAATTTTGCGAAGAACTGGATGTATGTTCATAATTCTTGAGTTCTTCAATCTGGGGTGATCGGATTATGAAAGTTCATTTCATTATCTGTAATTTGATGTACATATTACAGTGTTGTATGCCTCGAGGCTGGCATCCTCCTCAAGGCCGGTCTCGAGCCCGAATATTGTGTCCTTTTTGCTTTTTGCTTTTCATTCAGATTTATAATATCACATTGTTTGATTGTTCTATGCCATACCTGTACTGTATGGGTTGCTTTATGACAGTGTTTCCTTGGTGTTCATTGTCATTTAACTGAAGTTAGGTAACTTTTACAGTACGTACAACACCAACACCAGCCTCCATGTATAATGTAGGGGCTTAAATACATTATTATATAAAGAAAGTTTTCATGTTATTGGAGCTAGTAGATACTGCGTAATAAGAGAGTTACGATCTTGATTACTTAATTTTCCTGTTGATATGAAAGTATTGAGTTTTTACCTTCCATCTAAAGTTGACTTTAGCATTTATATTCTAATTTCTTGCCTCATACAGTCTGTCAGTCAATAGCCAATACATTGTTGTTGTTTTTTTTATTGCATTTATCAGCATGTTGGAGGAGAAATAAAAGTGCATTGACAAGTCTGTAAAGGTCTTGACTCTTGATCGTATTCATGCTAATTTGCTTGCCTTAACAATTCTTAATTCCATTTTTCAACAATTATATATCTAAAAAATTCAGGGGGAGAATACAGAAAAAAGCATGCCCAAATACTAACTGAACAATTAAAAGTCTTAAAAAAGACACAAAAAGGTCATAGTAAATTCAACACATTTTTTTTTTTTTTTTTTTTAATGTACGTGTTTAGTGGTCTTGGTCTTGGTCTTGGTCTCGGTCTCGGTCTCGGTCTCAGATAGTCATGTCTCGGTCTTGGTCTCAGCCTCCTCTGAATGGCCAGTCTCCGTCTTAGTCTTGGTCTCAGTCTTGGTCTCGGTCTCGGCTGAGTCAGCCTCGGATAAAACACTAAAATATCATTATTATTATCACATTTACTTCAGTATCCATTTTTTCTTTGATCTTACCCATGTTCACAATTTCATCCATTGCAATCTGTCAAAAACCACACATATTTCCAGACACTGTTGCCTTTGTTCTTCCACTTACAAAATATAAGGGTCAAGGAGGTCAGGGGTGATCAGATTCAGAATGCTGAATAAATTACCTACATGCTGATGTATAATACTATGTGACTGGTAAAAAATCCAGTGATCGTTTTATTCTCAAAGTTTGCAGGCACAAAATGGCAAATTCTGGTCATTGACTAGTCTGCAAGCACAGACCCCAATTTGACACTTTATAAGAAAATCATTGTGACTTGAGAGAAGCCTAATCCTGCTACCTACTGGTTTTTAATTCAATTTATTTATTCAAGCCCATTTGAAAAGTATATAAAAAAAAACACATCAAACATATACATGTAGAATAAATATTGAAGAATTGAACCACCAAACAAAAGAGAGAGCGGAAAGAAAAGTTAGAATTTAAAAGACAAGAATAAGAAGCGTACAATTGATATTTAAAGCACATAAAATAATGGACATGAAATGGGAAACTGCAAAAGAACAAAAGAAAGGTTCTGTCGAGGAAGTCCCTAATAAAATACCGAAGTTAGTACTGATAAAGATTATAAAAACTGGTTGTGTCAATATAGGAGCAGCTATAGTATGTGATCTATGGTAGTCTTACAGTGCAGACACTCTTTTACGACTGACCAAGGCGTGCCCCGTTTCCTAGCTCTCGCATACGTACAGTGTATGTCCATTATTATAGTTCTACCATTCCAAACACCCTATGCTTTTTGCTTCTAGTCCGTTCCTTAGACCCCCATTTTGGGGTTGGCTGAGGCACACCCCCGTCAACATAAAACTTGAGTGCCCCCGAGCACGTGACCAGCATTTGATAGTTTCTGGTGGCGGAGCGTCTTTCAAAGTGGGCGGGGGGGGGGGGCACCAGCAAAAAAGGGCACTTTGGGGGTGAAAAAGGGCACCTACAAGGGGTGAACATAAAGCAAAAAAGGGACCATTTGTGACATTGGTATATCCCTACAGTCTAATTAATATATAATTATTATCAAGCATCACCTTCTTCCTTTTTATTGTGGTTCTGGTCACTACTTCAACCTCCCTAATTAGCAGTTGTGTGTACTGGTTTAACGACTCATATGTGAGCGAGCAAAGCGAGTGAGCAAAAATTTTCGGACTTTTTTCTTATGCTAAGTCCTTGAGTTGTACATTATTTACAGTGATATAATAGTAATGAAAATGACAACAGCAAATTCATTTTGGGATATGTTGAATGATCTTTTAATTTGTACATTAACCCTGTCGTTTTCTTTAGGATTACACGGATATATAACATACTTTATGCAATCTGCTTGATTTCATTATAATTATACTGCAAGAGCGAGCGAGCAAGCATAGCGAGCAAGTTATGGGGACATTTTCAGAAAATATTGCCCATACTTGGTGTAAATTATTGGCACATCTGAGCGAGCGGAATGAGAAATCATTTGCTGGGGCGAGCATTGTGCCCCTTTTGCCTCAAGCTCCGCTGCCTTACAATGTAGCTGTAGTAATACCTGTAAAGCCACACCGATTCTTCCAAGCTAGATACGGCTTTTTTTGTTTAAAAAAAAAAGGGTTGGAAATATAGGTAAAAGGGGCACTTATAATTTGAGGAAAGGTCTTTTATTCTAGGTGGAAAGGGGCACTTACAAGAAGAGGAAAAGGACACATATTAGAAGGGAAAAAGGGTACCTATCAGAAGTAAAAATGCACTCATCAAAGGAGAAATGGGCATATATTAGAGAGAAAAAGGGGCAATATTTAGATTTTAAAAGGCCGGGGCACTTATCAGAAGGAGAAAGGATACTTATTAGAAAGATAAGGTGGCAATTATCAGATTTGAAAAGGGACACTTTTCAGAAGGCGAAAACGGCACTTATTGGAGAGATAAGATGGCAATTATCAGATTTGAAATAAGGCACTTTTCAGAAGGCGAAAAGGCACTTATTAGAAAAAAACGGGGCACTTTCAGTAGTAAAAAAGAGCACTTATTAGGGAGAAAGGGGGCATTTTTCAGAAACAAAAAGGGCACTTTGGGGGTACTTGAAAAAGTGGGGGGGGGGGGCACTGTGCCCCCCTGCTCCCCGGATGCGCCGCCCCTGGTTTCTGGGCATAAAACCTTGCATTCGTAACACATACAATTGGGTCTGAACTCAGAATTTATGCTGTAACTCATAGGTCATGTACTGTAGCTCCGCTTGTCAATGTTTTATGATATAACCAGTTTGAGAAAGCTAGGATATCTCTTTATTATAGCTATATACAATATAGGGGATTTGAAATGTTGAAATGTTTGAAATGTTGAAATTTTACAGTAGGGTCTGTGTACACACACTAGGCAAGTATTCTGTTAAACCCCCTTTATAAGTGAATGAAATGAGCGAATACCACGTTATTAACCATGACGAATCATCACCATCATTTTAATTATCATTTAATTTATCAAGCATTTCATCATAGGCATGATAGGCCTACCTGCCAAAGAAAACTGACCATGTTAGGACTAACAGAGCTTAATTGTAGAAGCTAGATACAATGTACCTAGATACAATACTGACATCTCCAGCAATACACTTGCATCTACATATTATTATCCCCAGATTGAATCGGAGATTGAATCGCATACACCATTCTCCAGTACTTGCTCCACCTCCACCACTCAGCGGCAACAGACCGGAGCGGACTCCTTGCACATCTCAACACTGCACAATGCAGACCAGACTACACGCCACACGTCCTTTCACAACTGATGTATTTCATCCCTAGCCTTGTTGTGTTACTCCATCCAACGATGTTTTAGGTTTTTTTGTTCCCTTCGTCACTGCCTTCGAAAATTATCAAGCTCAAAGTTAGTTTTATTCTTGCTGTCAAAGTCAGAAATGTTCACATGCCCCAATGCCCGTAATGTTTTTGCCATTATAGATCCAGGATGATGATTCCACAAAATACACACAGAAAATACGCGTGCTCTTCCGTGTTTTCCAGCTTGCTCTTTTGCCGAGCCTGTCCAGTGTCCATGTGTCTCATGATTGACACATTCTTCACCGGATCGCGAAAGGAGAGGTGCATCTTTCTACTACGAGTGGGTTAGGTAGGGGATGGGGCTCGGGGAGGGGTGTGGATTCTTAGTTGCTTATATTATGAACGCATCTTTGTTTCATAAGTTATTTTTATTTTTTTATTTTTTTAAAGAAAGAAAAGAAGGAAAGATGCCTTCATGAGTTGCGGCTTCATCGAGGATGAAAGCCTAAATCATTATAGATAATAATGCACATAAATGCGAGCCAGTCATCCTGAAACTTTTCCAATTTGATTACTTAAAAATCTCTTTAAGTTGTGCCTTCTAGAAAGTAGAATCCTTCCAGTGGGGCCATCATGCATTTAGGTCAATAGACCATTTTCTTAATACAGTCATATTTATCAGAACGCTTGCCTATAGTAACTAATTTATATTCATCTGTTAGAAAGTAGGCCTATTCAGTTGTATTTCAATCTCCGGAATGTAAACCACTTACATGAGTTGTTGCTAGGTCGGACAAACATTATAGATTGCCTGATTAAACAAAGTGCAATTCATACTAGTTTGCAGTCACAACAGGTGAATGTCTATATACGAAAGTGGCAGAAGTGATATACGCCTACCCAATGGGTAGGCGATCCCGGGGGGACTGGAGGACGCGTCCCCCCTCCCCCCCCCCCCCCCCGAAAAGTTTGAAGATTGTCAGCAGCCAATAGTAGAAGCTGAAGCTAGTCGCGTCTTACCTTCTTACAACGAAACAAAAAATGATCAATTGTATCCTTTTCGTGACAAAGTTTACATTCGTTAGACGGTACAATTTTCCATATTTTCCTAACAGATCATCTTTAGCGGGGCAATACCCTATGAATTAATTTGAAATTACATGTATATTGCTTAATATAGGATTGTCTTTTATTAGAACTGAAATATATCTTTCCAAACAAATGTTTCTGATAGGCCTAGGAAATCTTGCCCCCCAAAATGAAAAACAATTTTCTCTTTTTCTATTTTCTAGCATTAAATTACAGTAATTTCTCGCTTTCGTACATTCAACGTTTATAACATCTGGAGCTTTCTCAATGTAGTTTGATTCATTGAGATTTGAAGCTTTGTTTGAGAGTAAATTTTGTAAGATATATCTTTATAACACTAGGCTACTGAAAACAATGAAAATCACTAGACAAATTGGCCTCTTTGTCATGAGTTTGTAACGTCCGATATCCTCATCACAATTATTTTCTTTCATATCCTCAATTTATGTCCAAGAATATGATTTCCTCATAACTTGAACCTAATTATTATCGACTATGTATAGTATTATAGTAATATGTTTTTACATGTATCATGAAAACACAAGTATTCAGTGAGACTGCTTTCAAAATATTACATATTTCTAATCATTTTTTATGTTTATTCATATTTTCATGTTGTTGTAATTTAGAAAAAAAATTATTCTGTATTAATGTATACATGCAAAATATGACTAAAATATAATTCCGTTCAAGTTATGAAGAAATCCTAGGCCTATTCTAGGACAAAACGTGAAATGTTTTATCACTAGGCCCATACAGGCCGGTTTTTTTTTTTCTTGTTTTTTTTTTTTTCGGATGGGGGGGGGGGGAGACAGCCTAACGTAACGATGTTCTTTCGCACTCAATTCAAACATCATCAGGGGCGGCGGAGCGTCTTTCAAAGTGGGGGGGCACAAACAAAAGGGGCACCTACAAAGGGTACGTACGTATTATCATTACGTATGTATGTATGTAGTATTTTTTTTAAAAATTTTTACGATGTCAAATTTGGCCCTTCTGGAGCTTCGTAGTAAGGTCTGACCAACCCTTAAGTGCAGGTGAGATCTCACCGGCTAAATAATAATAATAATAATAATAACTACATTTATAGGGCGCTTTATACGGGCGTTTCTAAGCGCACAGGTGGTCTGTCTAACTCAGTATACATGGTACATCCAATAGCTTAAAAGCAACAAAATGAAATAAAATATTACTATACAGTTAAATGAAACTAACTACTTGTGTGTGCCTCCGGTATACTATGACTGATTAAAAAGGTGGGTTTTAAGAAGGGTTTTAAATGATTCAATGGATGGGGCATTTTGAATATGGGGTGGGAGTTTGTTCCAGAGGGTGGGGGCAATAGATGAAAAAGCACGGTCACCATATCGGGTTTTCGTACGTGGGCGTGAATTAATTGCATAGAGGAAGATGAACGGAGGGATCTGACAGAAGAGGAGGATCGTAGGGAGACCAGGTCTTGAAGATATTTGGGGGCAAGATTATGTGATATTTTGTATGTAAGAAGTAGAATCTTAAAAGTAATACGATGATGGACCGGTAGCCAATGAAGTGAGCGAAGAATAGGGGATATATGGTCATGTTTCCTAGTTAAGGTGATCATTCTAGTTGCTGAATTTTGAATGCGCTGGAGTGGAGATAAATGAGAAATAGGGAGGGAGGCAAGGAGGGAGTTGCAATAATCCAGATGGGAGTTGCAATAATCCAGATGGGAGGAGACGAAGGCGTGGACGAGTCTTTCAGTTGAGGCTTTGTCGAGTAGTCTCCTGAGCTTTCCAATTCTGTATATACCCCAGGACGCTGATTTACAGACTTTGCCCTTGTTTTTTCTAGAAGGAAGCACTGACCTGCATTTGGTAGACAGGTAAACAGAAGTAGAAACGCTGAATCCATCAATGCGAGCTTCAGCGGAATCATGGGGTTGGGGCAGGGAGTGAGGCTAGTGCCCCTCCCCCCCCCCCCTACCCCATTTTTTACAAAACCAAGAAAAATGCCCCTCCCGCTACCAAAGAGCAAATTTACCTGTTTACAGTTTTTCATCAAGTATAGCCAAGCCAAATACGGCTTTTCTAGACATTTGACCGAAGCCCTCATGTTAAAATGCCCCTTCCAAGTAAACAAATACCCCTTCGTGATCTGATGTGCCCTTAGATCATACAAAAAAAACAAACAAACAAAAAAATTCTGTCGTAGCAGTTTTTCCCCAAGTCTTACCAAACGAAATCCGGATTTCTTTTTTCTAGGCGGTGTTTAATATTTGGCCCTCCTTTCCTCTTCCAAGTAAATAAATGCCCCTCCCGAGATAGAACAAATGCCCCATAAGGTACAGTTGTCCTAATGCCTCTTCTTTGTGTGATAGTTTTATAAATATTCTTACTTTAAGAAAGTTAGGCCTCCATCCTCTTTTTGTGTGCTTTGCTCAATCACAGCAGTTTTCCATGAAGAAGAAACCAACCTTTTCTACGCAATTACTTGATGCTTGCTTTCCATTGGCGTAGACAGGTCCTCATACCTGTTGGGGTATGATTTCCCCGAAGGGGCAGATGTATATATATATATATATATATATATGGATGCGAAGATACCTAACTTTAACATTTCGACGGCGTCTCGGTAAATTATAAGTGTGAGGATGAGAGAGGAGACAGAGACGTGGGACGTAGCTGTACTTCAACTTTATTCAAGCTTTCGGCCTTCCCGGCCTTCTTCAGGATCTAAAGTGAGGTTTCGTTACGGCTTACTGATGTATATATATATATATATATAGTGTGTGTGTGTGTGGGGTTGAGGGTGTGTAAACATGTATATGGTTTTTCTCTTTACATATCCAAGATACAACTTTAGCATCATGCTTTGCAATTTTGTAGTATGATTTGAATATTGAGCGAGCGAGCGACGCAAGCGAGCAAACGATAGAAATTACAATGTGATTGCAAAATTTTACAATGAAAATTTATTTAATAAGCTGTACTTTTAATACGAGCGAGCGTAGCGAGCGAGCATTTGGGAATACTGGCTGTAAGTCACTTTGGATTAGGGGCACATGTTATGGAAAATGGAAACGTGGTACTTATCATGGGGGAAAGGACACTTCAATTATTAGAAAAATAAATGAATGTGTAGGAAAGGTAGAAAAGGCAGTTCATCACAGGTGAAAAGGGGCACTTATAACACCTGAAAAGGGACATTTAAAAAGAACGGGAAAATGTTCTTATGTAAAGTAGAAAAATTAAATCAGTGTCAAAAGAAAAAAAAATGACTTGTTACATTAAAAGGAATAAAAGGGATTAAAGCGGGGGAAATGCTCTCGTTGAAATAGGAGCATTTATCAAAGGTAAGGTGAGGGATGAGGTATAATTATCAAAATGGGCACTTAAAAGAATATGGAACTGGGATTTACTCGAAAGAAAAATGGGGGTACTTATCTGAAGTTAATGGGAAAAGAAGGGGTACTGTCCCCACATGCAACGCCCGGAGCGGTGCTTCTGACCGGGCCTACATGTTATGACTGTCATTTCATAATTATATGCATAGTTAGGTGATGATGACCTGTGTCATCATCATCCTCAATAAATATTGGGTGTGATGTATTCCCTCTTTCTCCACCACATTCGATTCCACCACATTTCCACCACATTTCATTTCATTTTTGCAACACCTCCCCCCCCCCCCCCCACTTCATTAAAAAAATATTATACCCCCATATCACTCCAAGATCAACACCCATGTTGTAAAATGGTAGATGGTTTTCACTTTCTAGTGGTGTCAAAATATATCGGGAAAAATCAGAAGCCACGACAGCATTGTAGATAAATATTAATAAACATATAAATCTACAATATTGTACACAGATATATAACATTTATATTGAAATAAAGAATATATAACAATAAAATTAATAGATATAATATATCAAATTATATTTATCTACAACATAATATAGAAGTGTATATTTTCCACCACTTTTTTTTTTTTTGGTGGGGGTGAAACCTGGGGGGGATGTTTGTATACACCATCCCCCCCTACCGAAAAGTTGGGGGATGCATACCCCCACCCCCCCCCCCCCACCCCCGCTATCTACGCCCCTGTTCCTTTCTAAATTACAACTTTATCCACATGGCCTGCAGAGATTCAACTAAAAAGAGGGCAGGTGGAATGGTGTTTCCCAAAAGTGCTGCTTTAGCGTATAGACCTATGGTACAGACCCATCATGTTTAATCTTAGAGGGAAGTTATCAAGGGCATATCCGAGGCAGCACTATAGGGGGGGGGGGCAATTTTCAGGTGTAAAATGGCATTTTATCACTGGAGGGGCTAGTGAATTGAATTGAATTTTATTAAACATCACTGAATTACATCAATATTATAGTATTATATATATATATATATATATATATATATATATACATATATATATATATATATATATACATATATATATATATATATATATACATATATATATATATATATACATATATATATATATATATACATATATACATATATATATATATACATATATATATACATATATATATACATATATATATACATATATATATATATATATATATATATATATATATGTATATATATACATATATATATATATATATATATATATATATATATATATATATATATATATATATATATATACATATATAACGAAAATATAGATAAAAATATTTAGAGTAAATAGCAGAAGTGCTTAAAACAAAGCATATATTCCCGTCTGATCCGTCTGCTTGGAGAGATAATTCTCTGTGGTTGGTCTTCTAGAACACGTCGGGTAATGAAATTATGAAAGTATGGGGACATTTCTTTTGCTCAAAATTATTCTTTCAGAGGATTTCATAGCCACTTTATACTGAACCAAAAATGTAAGTTTCCCCTGACATTTTAATACAACTCGAGAAAACAATTAAGATTTGATGAAATTTGTTCATTCAAAAAGCAACCAAGTGACATTTTGATTGGTTATTTGTGAACAACTGATTATTTTTTTCACAATGAAATTATGATTTGTACTGCGGTCTCGATCGATGCAGTTTCATGAATTTGAATTACAAGTTATGTGCCTGCAATGAACTAAAAAGTGAAAGACGATGCATGTGACACAGCATTCCGCTATGAAACGCTAAGTGCAACTTTTCTTCTACTACCGGCTGCAATAAAACCCTTTATTAATTATGAAAACATCACCAAATGTTAACAAATAATCAATCAAAATGTCGGTTAGAAAATTCTGCATATTCTGCTCTTCGAATTATCAAACTGCATAAAATATTTCTTGCGTTATAGGCCTATTAAGAAGTGTCAGAGGGGGGGGGGCTTACTTTTTTGGTTGAGAAAAAGCATGGATAATAATTTACAATATTCCAGTGAATCAAAAAGGATCATGAGTGGTGATATGAGTTACCTGGCAGGAATTAAAATTCCTTGAAATGCTAGAGCGCCGTAAGTGCAGCCATGCTAAAGCCAGGGTAATAACTGTGGAGCGCCATGACTAGGATTGCAAATATAACTGCAAAGTCTGACAGACATATACATGTGCGCTCTACAAGAACTGTGCCCATGACTTTTGTCATTATCCACAGTCATTTGTGTACTTTGCACAACCTTGTGCTATATTACTTACACACAATTAGTGGCAAAGGGAGATTTCCTATTCTGAAAAGTATACAGGCCTACTGTACAGAGCACAATGTCTCTGTGGAAGAACGCAGCGCTTATCGCAGTAACTGCCGTGATGGTGGTGTGGTTGCCTGGCTTCTTTCGACAGCGTCCTCCTGTAATCGTTGACGGATTCGTAGCAAAAGGATTCGAAGAGGTTAAAGAGGCCTTTCGGTGAGGAAGTAAAATAAATTGTATCTGTGATTTCTTCATTTCTTCTGTCAGTGTGTTGTGAGTTGTAACCTCGACCGAAAAATCAGTCTATTTCGTTCGGGATGTGCTCTTCCTCTTCCTCTTCCTTCCTCTCCTCATTCATCTCCCTCTTCTTCCACCTCTTCCTTCTCATTCTCCTGCTTCTTTTCCTCCTATTTCTACACTACCACCACCTTCTCCTCCCCCTTTCTGTCCCTTCATGTCTATTAAGGACTGGTCAGACCTCACCGATAATGATAACGAGATTTTTCAATAAAGGTACACCCTAGAGCTGTATGGACGTACCCCGGGGGGGGGGGGCACTCAGGTATATTGGTGTACACATGCGCGTCCAAAAAAAACGCGTAAAAAGGGGTCTTCTTTTCATCTATAGGACGCGTAACGCGCGTTACGTGTTAAGGGGTCCGAAAACGCCGATTTTCAACAAAAAGAGGGTGCTGAACGGAATGCGGCCAAACGCGTTTAGGGGGTAATTTTCATTCCGGCGGCAATGGTACGAACAAAACATTTTTAGTCCGATTTTCAGGAACTTGAACGCCCTTTGAACGGTGACGTGCGCAGAAAAACTGGTGTTTGATCTCAATTACAGGAACCTAGGGAGTTGACCCTGGAGTTGAGTTTTCCGCCCGATACAGTTTATTTCTCTGGAAGTAAATTACAAAAGTTGTTCTTTTTTTCAAAAGTAAGCAAATGATGATCGTGTATTAAACCTAACGGAGTACACAGTTTGAAACCTGTCCTACATAATTGAAGTAAATAATAACATTTGTAATTTAACCAACAGCAGTTCCTATATGTGCAGTTTATTTTGTTTGCCTTGTGTCTCTCTCTTTCTCTCTCTATCTGTCACTTTCTTTCTCTTCTCTCCTCTCTCTTTTACCTTTTAAAAAAAGATATATCCTCTTCATCATTACCATTATGGCGTATGCATATCAATATATATGGCATGATCATCGTTTTTCATTCTTAGTTAAGCCCTTCTATCATCATATGCTGTTGTTATTATTATTATGATAATTATTATTATTACTGTATTATCATATTATTATTATTATTATGATTATTAATAATGTTGTGCACTGGCGTAGCCAGGGGGGGCACAAGGGGGCCATGGCCCCCCCCCCCTGTTGATCGGAGAGCAAAAAAAGAAAAAAAAAAAAAGAAAAAAAAAAAAACTAATTTCCTTTTCACATGCTGGTCTTACTAGGACTTACCCTACCCCTACCTTACAATCGAAATAAGGAAAAATAAAATGGAAATATTACCAAAAAAGTAAACAAAATAAACACTGCTTTCATTTCCAGCAAAAACTGTTCCTTTCCAAATCATAACCCCGAAACTTTGTTAACAACATTGACTAAGTAGATTGGTAACAGAACATTTATATTTCTTTTAGTTTGTCGAGAGTTGAAAGAAATTGTACTCAGAATGATGAAGAGGCGTATCAGTTATTCTTGCCGAATATAAACCTCTCTTTGTGAATGGGTATATGTCCGATGGAGGCAATAACCATTTTTCTTCGTTTTGTAAATCTTGAGTTTGTTTAAGAGTTATCATTGTGGTAGCCAACATTGCTTTTATACGAAAACAATGTCACCGTTATATCATTTTTATGGTCTTCATCCGAGGAGAAGCAAAACACTGTTTTTCAAGGTAGAGTTCGATTTTATAGAGGAATATTCAAAAAGATACAATTTCATTCTTTGTTCAAGTCGTATTTTATATACTAGTAAGTCATCGGACGAGATGCTTTCTGCTTTGATGTTTACAGTTTTGAGTCAAATCTATTATCACTAAATTGAATGACAAAAACGGCCTTCACATGTGGCAAATCATGTGCGCTTGACTTGGTTGTATGAAGACTTTGTTTAGCCCGTTCTCTATGTGTAATTACATTATTTCCATATGTTTTTATTACAAATTGTGATCTCTATACTCTTTACACGATGTAATTCTAATATTTTTCCGTGCTAAATACTCACATTGATGTTCATTTTGGTTACAAAAATTAATCAAACTATATAATTCCTCAGTACTTAAATGAAGGAGTACGTAGCTGGATTCGTGTAGTATATACGAATTAGGCAACTAATGAACAACCTCTAACCGAGAAAATGAGATAAAGAGCTAAACAAGGCAGCTAAATAAATTGCTAAAGTCTTTTACATACACCTAATAAAGATGTTGCATGTGTTTTCAAATGAGACTACCGCATGAGATGAGATATAAATTCCACTCCATGAGAAAGGGCGTCCTCTTAGTCATATATTAGTTAATAGTCAGTGTGTCTGTGTGTGGGTTTTTGGTTGTTAGTCTGTATATTTTCCTATCCGAAAACACGGGTTTCAACGTTTCGTATGTACACTGGTACAGCTATTTATACACACCAACTACATGTAATTTTGCGTATTGCTTGGAATTCTGGAGCCCCAAGGAGTGGTAATCCTTCCACTACAATTCATTCCAGCGGAGTAGAGAAAAAAAAAATCCTATTTCATCTGTCACTTCTCAAGTAGGTTACACCAGAATAGAATTTTAGGGTGCAGAAAATGCCATTTTCATGACCTGGTTTTAAAAAAATTTTCCTACCGTGGGAGGGGGATACCCCCTCCCACACCCTCCCCCGCTCGGTCGCTTCGCTCCCTCGCCTTGGCCCCCCCTCTTGAAAAATCCTGGCTACGCCAGTGATGTTGTGTTGTTATTAGTAGTATCATCATCATGATCATCAGTGTTAATATTATTATGATAATTATTATTATTACTGTATTATCATATTATTATTATTATTATGATTATTAATAATGTTGTTGTTGTTATTAGTATTATCATCATCATGATCATCATGATCATTATTTTTTGTTTGTTTTATTTCGGTATATAAAAATGACACATATAAATACATATATACACAAAAAAGAACATTGGTCATATAGATACAAAATATGTAAATGGTAGAGGTAATGGGGAAAAATAAACATACGGCTGGTAGTCCATATTCAGCTGCAATATTATATTGCTGCTGGTCTTCCATGGAGCCAGTTTACAAGCATGAAATAATATTAACCTTACATATAGAGGTTGGCCAAAAAAATAGAGACAACCATGCAAACAAAATGTCCTATCACCCCCCCCCCCCCCCCAGTCAGGTACATATTAAAGACTTCTTTCAATTTGAACAACTAAATTTGAAAAAGGTACATTTGAATGAGTTAAAAGTGGTGACATTACGCACATATAAGGGTATTTTGTTATATTCCGAGGTAGCTTTATACGAGAAAGGCCTTTTACAACTATTAGTATTTACGAATGAGTCAACATAAGATGTTTATCATTATTATACTTCCCCCTGCAGGAAGAACTATGAAACCGACGTCGATCCTCGTGAAGGAGGTTCAGCCTTCTCAGTGTATTACAAAGGAGAGAAGGTGGTGGATATCTGGGGAGGCTTTGCAGACTTCGATAGCAAACAAGAATGGAGGAGAGATACGATGTCGGTCTTCTTCTCTGCAACGAAAGGTACGAATGGGACTATGCGTGATGGATTTCGATGTTCAATACCATGTAATACAATACGTGTTTTTTTTTAAATAGCCCTTTAAAAAAAACTGATCTACTGTTTCACAGCGCATACATCATTTAAACTTTCAAAGAATGATATAAGTATAGACTACAACTTATGTTTGTAAATATTAATTAACGCATAATGCTATCATGGTAATTCCTCAAAAATTAGAAACACGTGGGGTGGAGGATTTGAACATAATATCAAAATTTTATCACTCATCCGCCTTCTACCATCCGCCTCCCCAACTACAGTCTATACTTGCTCAGAAGTCAGAAATGCCATCTTTTCAGAGAGCCCACATATCTTTCTTCTTTTTTAAAAAACCATTTTTATTTTAATGTTCTCTTTGTTTTGGGCTAAGGTGTTGCAGCAGTTTGTATCGCAATGTTGGTTGACCAAGGTCTTCTGGATTACGATAAACCCGTATCACAATACTGGCCAGAATTTGCACAGAATGGCAAGGGTAAAATCACTGTCAGGCAGCTCTTGGAACATAAGGTATATTCATTGATTTATATATTGTCTATATGTTTATCTTAATCAATGATAAATCAATAAGAAAAGGAAGCATATGATTATAGGAAAATTCTAGGCCACCTACGGCTTCATGTCTCATCGAGGTCATATGTGAACCCCACCCGACTCTACGGGGGGGGGGGGGGGGGACTGTTTTTCCGAAATGTAATTCTCCCACCGGCCCATCGTGGAAGGGGGAAAATTTATGCGCTGAAATCCCGAAATAGTCACCCCATTTTACATATGAGATTTGACCCCTTAAAGTTACTAAGGCCTTCCATGTCATTCACAAAAAGCTTGTCAGCTCGAACGAAGCCGCCGGGTTTGGCCACCAGAGCCCCCAAAAGGGGCCCCAAAGTCGGGTCGATTTCAACCCATCTGACATATGCGCCAAACTTTGTCAGAATGAAGGTGTATGAATATACATTACCAAAACGCCAAAATTGACAACATTTTCCGTCGGGATGGATTGTCATACCGCCCCTAAAAATTGGGGCAAATTTTTCCCCTTAAGGCCCATGGACCAAATTTTGTCAGAAAGAAGAGGTATGGGTGTACATTACAAAAATATAAAAACTGACAGAAAATTTTGTCAGTTTTGGTGTTTTGGTAATGTAATAGTCATACACCTTCATTCTGACCAAGTTTGGCGCATATGTTATAACGGTTGAAATCGACCCGACTTTGGGGCCCTTTGGGGGGCTCTGGTGGCCAAACCCGGTGGCTTCGTCCGAGCTGACAAGCTTTTTGCGAATGACATGGATAGTCTAAGTAACTTTAAGAGGTCAAATCTCATATGTAAAATGGGATGACTATTTCGGGACAGGCTCCCAGATTAAATGAAGAAGGGGCGATCCCAATAAGCAGACGCTTGTAGCGGGTACGCCTGAATACATGCACAAATACAATATAAGTAAAAGAAAAGAAAAAAGGGTCATACAAAGAGAGGGAGAGAAGATGATAGGAAACTTGGAAGAGAGAGAAAGGAAGAGGACTGCAACCAAGTAACAATGGCGTTGTGTGACATGCATGAATAATACAATGGCAAGATATACGGTGGAAAGTACGATATTTTATATCCGCTACCTTGGTTACTGCACAAGGCTAATAATTTGCCCCGAAATCCGGACATCCTGTTCTCGAAACCTTTACTTTGTACCGCTTCCAGTGCTAGGGTAATTTACATTCACTTTCGCCAACAATAATTAATAGTCGATTACAGGCCTCTATGTTTTTTAATCGAGAAGGATTGGGATGACTGAATCGTGTAATTTGAAAGTTGTCCATGTTTATTTCTTACAAGGGTACAAGCAAAAATGTTTTTACTGCTTCTGCATGTGCTTTGTGGTATTTTATGATGTTATCCATGCTTATTGACTAAAATTGAATTTAGATATAAATAATTCAACTGCAGTTCCTCTCTCTTTCTCTATGTGTGTTTGTCTGCCTCCCCCCCCCCCCTTTCTCTCTCTCTCTCTCTCTCTCTCTCTCTCTCGATCGATCGATCGATCGATCTGTCTGCCTACATCTTTCACTCTCTGTGTCTCTCTCCCTCTCTCCGTCTCCGTGACAGGCTGGTCTCGTATTAGCCGCACCTCCTGGGTTAAACTTCGAGCTGTTAGCTGATGTCGCGAAGGCAGGCGAGCGGATGGCATCGACCGAACCCTTGTGGGATGTAGACGGGAAGACACACGGCTATCACGGCATCACATTCGGTCCTCTCACAAATGAACTTCTCCGAAGGGTCGATCCAAAACAGAGAACCATGGGCCAATTTTTTAACGAGGAGCTAGCAAAACTGTTTGGTAATTTAGCGATCATTACCAAGACGATTGCTATAATCAGTGATAACGATGATAATAATCATGATAACAACAATAATAATGATAGTAGTAATAATGATAATAATAATAATGATAATAAAAGTAATGTCACACATTGTATTTACCAAGGGTAGCCTCAACAGTGTTCTTCCGGAGAGCCCTGCAACCTTATTTTCCACTCATTAAAAAGAGAAGAAGAAACATATACGATAGGAGCGGCTCTAAAATACATTTTGTAAAAGATGTTTGAGTACTTTGCCTTTTTATTAGACTACCTAATGGCAAGTTGACAGGGGCATCGATAGAGTGGGTGGGGTAGTGTGACTTCCCCTTGTCAGCAAATCGCAAAGATTTTTTTTTTTTTTTATTTGTTTTGTTTTGTTTTGTTTTTCTTTTCTTTTTGTTTTGTTTTGGGTTTTTTTTTTTTTTTTTTTTTTTTTTTTTGCTTGCTTGCTTGCTTGCTTTATGTCCCTTTTGTGTGCTTGCTTGCTTTCTTGCTTGCTTTCTTGCTTGTTATGGAACTCTTGTCGGAAAATTGAAAAATCTTTTTCACAGGACGTTATGTCGTGTCGTAATTTAACATCGAAAAAGATGTCGATTGTATCTACACGGGTATACTACTCCATTGTTTTCTCTCAAGATGGAAATCCGGGTAGACCGACAGCCCACGGGGTCGTCGCGTCGGTCTCGTGGGACCTCAGAAAGGCTGTCATGTCCTTCTCTCGGGCTGTTGGTCTTGTGTTCTGTATACGCAGTGCACGGAGAGGCCATCATGTGAACGCCAATAGACCTAATCGCTGTGCTTGAATCAAACTTTATTTTCTTCCAACTCTTCGAAAACATTTATATTTTAGCACAGGATTAGACTTCCCCAAAATTAAATTATCTTAATACAGTGAACATGAAAATTCTTAAGCATAGGCGCCGGTAGCGGGGGTAGAGGGGGGATAGTTACCTCCCCCAAATCATTCAAGTAGAAAAAATCGATTTTGCCCCCCCCCCCCGGCCCCCACGCAAGAAAAGACAAGAAAATTACATGTAATAATTATGCATTACAACGATATATAATAAGCTTATTGGTGCTCTAAAATGCAAACTTTCAGCATTTCAAAAACAAAATATTTTCACTCGGTCGCTACGCTCCCTCGTATATTAACAGACGCAGTGTTCCTTAACATTTTGAAACCATGTCTACAATAGGGGGCAAGGAGCAAGAAAGCAGATGCTTACATCTATTGGGAGGGAATAGTCTCCCCCCCCCCCCCCGTCTTATGACAATAAATCATTTTTGCTATCATATTTCTAGTGATCTTAAAGGCAAAGTTTCACCATTCCAAAACTTTAATTCTATCACATGCATGGTCTCTACGCTCCCTTAAATATACATGCAGACAGAAGAAGTGTATCTTCTATCAGGAACGCCAAAAGCGAGGGGGGCAGATTGTTCCCCTCTACCAGAGGAGGGGGGCGAATTTCCACCCCTTACAAGCAGAGGCGTCGGAACGTGGATTGGGGGGCACCTTTTGTCAGGTGGACAAAATATGCCCCCAATACATTGTCCGAGCCCGACGTTCCGACGCCTCTGCTTACAAGACCATAATTTTTAAAATTTCGATTGTTTTAAAATGCCAAGTTTCAATATGCAATCAAACTTTTCTTCCTGTAGCTTTTATTGTCCCCTCAGTGCCAGCCCCCCCCCCCCCCTCGCAAGACAAAAAAGAAGAAAAATAGAATAAATGATTTTGATGTATTGTAGCTTTCTTTTGCTCTAGAATACAAAGTTACAACATTCCAGAATAAAATAAAAATCGCTCGGTCGCTACACTCCCTCGCAGATTACTGGATGCATTAAGGGGCGGCGGAGCGTCTTTCAAAGGGGGGGGGGGCACCAGCCAAAAGGGGCACCTACAAAGGGTGAACATAAAGCAAAAACAGGGACCATTTTGTGACATTGGTATTACCCTACAGTCTAATTAATACGTATTCAACTTCATTATCGTTTCTTTTATTGTGGTTCTGGACACTGCTTCAGCTTCCCCAATTAGTGTATAATGGTCTAATGATTCATGTGCGAGCGAGCGAAGCGAGCGAGCAAAAATTTTCAGAATTTTGTAATGCTGAAATCCTTGGGTTGTGCATTATTTACAGCGATATAATGAAAATGACAACAGCAAATTCGTTTTGGGGGAATGTCTAATGATCTTTTAATTCGTACATCATCCCTATCGTTTTTCTTAGGATTACATCGATATCAACAAACTTTATGCGATCTGCTTGATTTCATTATATACTATAAGAGCGAGCGAGCGTAGCGAGCGAGTTAGGGGAAATTTTTAAAGAAAATATTGGCATTATACTTAGTGTAAATTATGGGCACATCTGAGTGATGGGCATTGTGCCCCTCTTGCCTACAGCTCCATTGCCTTACAATGTAGTTGTAGTATATGTGTACCTGTTACTACATATATTCTCACCGATTCTTTGAACCTAGATATGCCTCTTTTTGTGTGAAACAGTTGAAAAATATAGGTAAAAGTGGGCACTTATCAGAAGAGGAAAGGGTGCTTATTAGAGGTGGAAAGGGTCACTTATAAGAGATGAAAAATGGGCATTTATGAGAAGAGGGATAGTGTTCATATTAGATAGGAAAAATTTATCAGAAGTAAACAGGGGGGCACTAGGAAGATTCTTATCAGAAGGGGACAATAGGTACATGTACTCTATAGAAGGGAAAGGGGGCACCTATCAGAATTAAAATGCACTTATCAAGGGAGAAATGGACACATTAGGGAGAAAATGGGACAATCATTATATTTGAAAAGGGGCACTTATCAGAAGGAAAAGAGGGCACTTATTAGAGATAAGGAGCCAGTTATCAGATTTGAAAAGGGGCAATCATTAGAAGGAAAAACAGGGCACTTACCAGAAAGGAAAAGGGGCACTTTTTATTAGTGAAAAGGGCACTCATCAGAGAGAAAGGGGCATTTTTCAGAAATAAAAAGGGCTCTTTTGGGGTACTTGGAAAATTGGGGGCACTGCGCCCCCCCCCCCCGGGAGCGCCGCCTCTGGATGCATTGTTTTTTGTGTTTTTTTTTACTTCTTGGACTTTACTTAGGCGCCTGGGTGTCGGGATTTGAAGGGGTTGGGAAAAATAAATTTCACCGCTTCCTCTCACAAAATAAATCACAAAATGTAATGATTTACCACTTTAACAAGTAAGCTATCTAGTGCTCTAAAATGTGAAGTTGAATGTTCCAACCACCTCATATTCGGGTAGAGAGGAGCCCGAATATCGTCATATTTTTCGGCAGCGAGGTGCCCGAATATGTCATTTCTGTACATTTTCACTACAAAAGGTGTCAAACCAATGGAAAGGCAAAAAGGTGTATAAGCCCCTAGCGGAAATGTGCCCGTACACCTATGCCTAGGCTCAGTCTTGTGTAAATCATAATTTTGAAGTGGCCTGTGATATGCCTGTGCCTTATCTAAATAACAGTTTTGAATATGAGGTATGATTTACTTCCGTGTTTAAAACATGCTTTAGTAAGCTATGTTCCAATAATAATTACAAAATCCATGCAGTATCTCCTAAGGCTGCGGATACCCCCTTCATAACCCTACCTCAGCAATGATCAGTCTCTACCCTTTCCAGTCACCCTACCATGCTACCAGCGGAGACAACATAATCCCGTTTAATGTATAATGAGGGATGATGCAAAACAATGCAAAACTCTGCTCCAAAAATTGAATTTTTGATTTATTTTTTTTCAAAACCATAAAGCTTTCGAAATACCAAGAAATATATTAAAAAGAAGCAAAATATGCTTGTTCGATGTGGGGGAGGGGGTAGGGCTGTATATGCAGGTAGAACAACTTTGAGGGAGTTGTGCCCCTTTATTCGTTTTAGAGTGTCTCCCCCCATCTTCCCTCCCCCCCCCCCCCCCCCCCCCCCTCCAAAGCTGGATCCCTTCCTGCGCGCCTGCTTTTATGCCATATTTTGTGTTTGCTCAACAGGACTAGATTTCTACATTGGCCTACCTTTGGAAGAGAACTACCGAACTGCCAGAGTTTTAGGGGGAGATACAAATAGAGTGGTATCCCTTCTTCAAGGTATTAACAGCCCAACCAACAGGCAGATATTGTTGCACATGATGCGCAGTGACCTCTTCATGCGAATAATTGAAAACTCGGGACTTGAAAACGTGAGTCAAGCAAGGACATAGCTATACTTGAATGGGGTGCGGAGCTGTCCCACCAAATTAGTCCATAACTTTACCGACAATTTTCTCCAGAGCCTAAATAATAAACTAAAGTTTCCTTATTTTCATATTTCAATTTATGAATAAGGAAAAAGCCGGCAAGAACTATGAGAACACTCCCTTTATAGCGACTCCCTGGAAGTCAGCAAGGCAAGCAAGACAGTATGCAATTCGCCCAGTACAGAATTAGGCAATATTATTGAGCATAATTATGACGCCATATACGAAGAATATATAGTGATATTTCAAATTTATAGGCCCGTATTCACAAAGGAGGTTTAAACCATGGGTAAGGTTTAAACCTCCGTAAGCGTACTGAAATAAGCGTAAATAAGCGCACATTGCCCATGCGCGCGCTCAAAGAAAATATATAATTGGATCGGATTCAGTGCGCACGTACGCTTAAAAACCCAAGGAGGGGGTTAAACCATGGTTTAAACTAAACCTCCTTTGTGAATTCGGGCCATAGAGTTTATAGAGTGGAATGGTTTTCATCCCTCCACATATTTTTCCAATGATAACAGGGGAGCGTTTCATCAAGCGTTTTGTCAGTGATTTTTACTGGCAAATTTACTCTCAGCCAATCAGATGCAAGGATTTCAGTAGCTTATAACAGTTGTCGGTAAAAATCACTGACAAAACGCTTGATGAAACGCTCCCCAGAGCTAATGCAGCATTAGCTCTTTAGCAGCTTAGTAATTAATGTTTATTCATGTTGAGATATTTTTGTTGTGTTGTTTCATTTTTCAGATTGCAGTTTTTAACAATCCCTACAACAGGCAAGTCGAACTGCCGTCTGCTTTTGGCATTGGCACTGCAGAATCGGTTGCCAAGGTAACAAAATATCAAAGTTATTGAGAGCGCATTTAAAAAGTATTCATGAATGAATGCTTTCTAGCAACATTGCCATTGTGTACATAATGTTCTTCTTTTCTTCTGTCGCTTCTGTCTTCTATAGAAAAGAATAAATAATGCTCGTATAAAAAATGATTAAGTCAATGAGACGATTAATTTTTGAGCGAATTATTTCTATAAAGTAAGGTTTAACACGATAATAATTATTACCTTAGAGCAAAAATATATTCAGTTCTCTATACAAACGATACAAACAACTCTATGCCATAGCTGGTGACTCTTTGTTTCTTGTTATTTGGTCCTTTGGCGGTAGGCGGGGTGGATAGCCGAACCAACCAGTGCCGGGGGGGGGGGGGGGGTGGCAATCCCGGCCCGTGCCCCCCCCCCCCCCATATTTGAAAGAAAACAATGCATTGTGCCCCCCCTTTTTTTTTTGTGCTCCCCCTTTTAGAACGGAAAAACTTTTTTTTTTTTTTTTTTTTTTTTTTTTTTTTTTTTGCTTGCTTGTCAGAGAATTATGAAGGGAAACTGGACCCCATAACGCCCCCCCCCTTCTGACTCTTCTGACCACGCCCACTCATAGAAACCTAAAATATGATAGTAGAATAATAAAAACCTTGAGATAAGTAATCTGTGGAAGATTATAATGTATTAGTAAAATATATCTCTGTATGCGGAGCTGGCTCCCATGTTGTTGTCAAATGTAGTGGTGATCGATGTTCAATTACCATTTTCGTGGTGACTCTCACCTCGCTCCAAAACATTGTCTTTGAAAGAATTAATAAGAGAAAATTAATCAAAATTAAAACGTCGTTGTAATGTGGGAACTCTTCATTTTTTAAATATAGTTATACGGCATTTTAGCGGCAGGCGGAGTGGATAGCCGAACCAACCACACTCTTCTGACCACGCCCGCTCTTGGAAACCTTTTCACCTCAGGCACGCCCACTTTCGACAAAACGCTTGGGGTACCGATTGCATTTAACTTGGGATTAATGGGAATTGACTTAGTGGTAAGTATTGAACTGCCGTGCAGTGGTGGATCGGAGATTTCGACGTTGGGGCACCTCTGTTGCCTCTAACCAGATTAAAATTAATCGAAAAGAAATTCATATTAGCTCTCACATTACAAACTGAGTACAATATTCATTGGACCATTCGGTTAAATGAGGGGGGAGAGGGAGCTGAGGTATAATTTTGACTGAAATCTTGCTAACACTGGATGTCATGATTATATAGGTCTTTCTTATAGTTTAATAACGCCCCATTACGTAATGCAGCAACCAGTGGTCGTGGCAAAACATATGTTGATGGAACGTTGACTTCGTTCATTTTTTCCCCGCATTATTTCAGTGAAGTTAGATAAATTCAATTCAATTCAATTCATCTCTGCCAGTGATGGCTGTATTTCAGATTAAATTTGAACTTGGCCTACCATTTTTAACGTAATATTTGATGTAATTACCATAGGATGGCGAGATGATGTACGGACATCCTGGCGCAGGGGGTCAATTGGGATTTGCTGATAGCAGGAATCAGTTAGGTATTGGGTTTGTAAGCAGTGCTTTGTCACCTTTCTTCATCCGTGATGACCCAAGGACTGATGCACTGCTGACTGCTCTCTATAAATGCTTGCGAAGGATATCTGACCGGAATTGAAGGGCGTGTGACGTTGGTGATGATAAAACTCACCTTTTTGTTACGATAATGATGTATTGTCGTTGACAAAAAAATAAATAAATTCGCAATTAGTAAAGAATTACATGTTTGGTAAGCTTTTACCTGCTGTTATACAAGCTTACATAATTATAGCAAGTTAAAGATAAAGTTGAGTTCTGGTCATGCGATTATAATCTGAAAGAAATTGTCTCAAAGCAATTGGGAAAGGAAGGTTATGTCTAGATAAGAAGTGGTGTATACTCTGAGGTTTTCAAATCATCAAAATGATAAGAAATTGACCCAATCTCGCTGAAAAGAACATGCACTGCACACAGAAATGAGTATATGGGTCTGTCATGTGCCATGAATGTTCGGCCCAAACGTTTCAGCTATTTCTCATCATATTTCGAATATGAAGTCATTTGAAGAGCAATCCTTTTCAGGGGACTTTTCTACTATGATGTTCTTCTAAACTGATATAAAAGGAATGAGAAAGATCACAAATTATTTTTTCACTTTTTTCCAGAACTTAACTTTCTCCGAGTTTAAAACTGTCCAAACTGATAGAAAAAAGAAAGAAAAAAGAAAAACTTTTTCTCAACCTTATGTCATCAGTTAGAAAAACGTTTTCAGTAATGTATTTTCATTACGAAATGTATATCGATTTATTGTAATGTGCACATATCGAATTATCGCTAATTATTGGCCGAGAATAAACATAGAGACTGATACAGGAGGGGTACAGAGGGTACAACAGCAGTAGTAAAAATGACTTGAGTAAAGACTTGCAGGCCTGCTGATGAGACCCCCCCCCCCCCATTTCTATTTATTTATTTATTTTATTTTTTTAATCTGTGCCCCCCCCCCTCGTCAAAGAATATTTGATACGTCACCGATGTTATGGATTATGATAATAAAAATGGCCAGGATGCACATAATGATGATAATGAGACTAAAAGTACGAGGTAGAGATAACACAAAGGGATAACAACAACTACAACAACAGCAACAACAATATAGCCATAATCACACGCACTTGTTATTGACATAATTAATATAACTAGGGTCATAAGATTAGATCGCAACAAAAAAGATGATTCCATGGCCAGCAATATTACTGAATATCTGTAAATTTCAAATTACTTCTGAAGTAAAACATTTCAGCCTGTCAAGTCCTTTTATATTCTTTTTATCCATATTTTACTTTCGTTGCGACAGTTATATTTGAATTGTATTAATTCTGTGTTGACGACAAATACATCTCAAGAGGCTTTACATGTGTCTTTTCCACACCACCAATGTGTCATCATTATTACCCACACTAATGCAGCCTCGGGAGGAAAGGCACCTCCCTACCCCCCCCCCCCCCCCCCAATCATATAGCAGAAAGAGATAGAGAGAAAGCGAGTGAGAGAGAGAGAGAGAGAGAAAGAGAGAGAGAGAAAGAGAGAGAGAGAGAGAGAGAGAGAGAAGGAGAGGAAGGGAAGGGAGAGGCGGAAATTTTTTGCACTTGTTTCACCTAATAAGACCACCCCCGCCCCCCCCCCCTACCATGCATGATACCAGTGCCCCTCACTGCCTATATGGCTAGACCCTTGCTATAGTACACCACTGACTATCTCCATTGCTTCATACTTCTTTTATCTCTTCATCTCTTTCGACTAATATCAGAAGTTGAGGTGTATTTTGTATAAAGGACATTGCAAGTTCACTAAGTGGTCATGATTATGCTCGCGTTGTTCTGCACGATGTTGACTTTATAAAGGTACAGCATTATTATGCATGATATGGGAAAGAATCAAGAGCCAAATACAGAATATTTGTACATGCAAATGATTCTTGCTATAATTATTTACAGTACGGTATGTGGCATCCCATTTCAATTTAGAAATACAGTTGCAAAATGCAAGTATGAAAAGAAAAGCTTTGTTTTCCGTATCCTTCTTTTTTCTTGTTTGCTTGTCAGAAATTTTTTGTGGGAAAAGGCACCCCCAAAACCTCATGTCTTTAAAAAATATCGGTTTACGGATCTTTATTCATATTATTTTCATGCATTCTTGCAAGATATTTTCCTGAGAATAACTTTGTATTATACAGATATTTCATTAATTTGAAACCTGAAATCGAATTTAGCCTCCAATTACATGTTGTGGCAAGATCTGATTGAATTTTGATATGACAGACAGCAGGAAGAATTCCAAGGGGCGGCAGGGATGCTATGCTTTTTTTCTCTCCCTCTCTCTGTTTTCTCTCTCTCTCTCTCTCGTCAGTCTCACTCTTATATATTTCACAACTTTCTCGTCTCTTTCTACTCTGCATAAATCCTTTCCTATATCTCGTGAAGGAGGGAAACAATTTGATTACATTGATCAGAAGGACGCCAAGTTTCGAGAATCTTTTAGTATAGTCTGTTACTTGTTCGGAAATATTAGGGGCCTACATAGAAATAATTCATAATAAAAGGGGAAGAGGGAGAGAGAGAGAGAGAGAGAGAGAGAGAGAGGGAGAGGGGGGGGGACTTATTATGTTAAAAAAATAATTGTAACAGTAATTGCAATCATATAGTCAAAATTGACCGGTTGCCACTGAAACCAACAAACAACAACAACAAGAAAAGCTTGGATCACAGGAGTACACTAGTATCATGCATCAGGGTATATAAGGAGCATTCTTCCAGCTTGTTGCATATACAGTGCGAGTCAATAAAGAGGAAACCCATACCCTCTAAAAACGTCAGTGTTAAATCACCATTTAAAAGGGCCGAGGAGTGACAACTTTTTCAGAATTGTAGATTAACCCTTTTAACATGCTGGATACAACACTCTAAAGGCTGAATCCAGCAGTTTAAAAGAGTTGATCTACCATTTTGAAAAAGTTGTCACTCCTCGGCCCTTTTAAATGGTGATTTAACACTTTAGTTTTTAGAGTGTATTCAAGCCCACATATCCTCCAAACTAAGTGAAATCGCCGAAATGTATTACAATGGTATGATAGCTGATAATGTCTTCTTTAAAGGAGAATGAAACCCTGGGGAAATATCCATCTCAATGAAAAGAGAGGATAGAGAGAAGCAATTTTTAAAAAGTTCCATCAAAATCGGTTACGAAATGAAAAATTTATGAAAGTTTGAAAGTTTTAATTTACTTTCTATGGCGATCCTCAAATTGGCAATGTTGCTTCAAAATGGTAGGTTTAGAAGTACAACTCACAGTATGTTTTGTACACAAAATTTCATATTTTCTCCATTGTCTCTAAAGATGCTGCTTGTCTTTTTGTGAACTCAACATATATTTGTGTCAAATACATTTTCCCATGATATATCTTGAGCTAAGAAGGAAACAAGCTGCACCTTGAGAAGATAATGGGGGGGGGGGGGGGGGGAATTGTGTACAAAACATATAGAGATTTGTACTACTAAACCTGTCTCTTTGAAGCAACATTGCCAATTTGAGGATCGCCATACTTAAGTAAATTGAGAATTTTCAAACTTTCATAATTTTTTTTAATTGCTTCGATCTCTCTATCCTCTCTTTTCATTAAAATTGATTTTTAATGATTTTGATAGGCTGTTCATCAAAATCCGATCATATGAATGGAGGAGCACTTGCAAATTTTAAAATACATGTAAAAATTGTCTTTACCCAAGTTTGCTCTGAATGGTGTTCAGGAGTTACTTTCATTATTTTGTTAGTGCATTCACTGGAATCACTGAACTCTATGACCGGAATGGGCGTCACGGTTGAACGCACGACCCCGGCGCCGTATACTGGCCGCCATGTTGTTTCCCCCAAGAAGCACAGCCCCGTGCACTGTGGAGATGTAGAGTTCAGTGACTGGAATAGATGGAGACCCTGAGTAGCCTATGGAAGCTTAAAAGTGCCCCCAGAAGACGAGATAAATTAGGACGAAAAGACCGGAAAATGAGACGAGAAGACAAAAAGACGAGAATATTTGATCTTGTCATGTCGACTTGATGAGGATGAGAAGGCGAAAAGACAAGATCTAGATAATGGATGGACTCGTCAAGTCGACTTCATCAAGATGAGAAGCCGAGAAGAAAAAATCCTAGATCTTGTCATGTCGACTTGATGAGGATGAAAAGACAAGACTGAGACAAGATACTGGATCTCACCAAGTCGACTTCATCAAGTTGAGATGAAGAGAAGACCAGATACTGGATCTATTATCTCATCCACATGTCTTCTCATCCTCGATGATCGAAGTCGACTTGATGAGATCCAGTATCTCATCTTCTCGTCTTCTCGTCCTCATCAAGTTGACTTGATGAGATCCAGTATCTCATCGTTTTGTCTTAGTCTTATCCTCCGATCAAGGTGACATGACGACGAGATCCAGAATCTCATCTTCTTGACTTCTATTCCTCATCATCGAGTTGACTTGACAAGATACAGTATCTCATCTTCTCGTCTTCTCGTCTCGTCTTCTTGTCTTCTTGACTCGTTTCCCTGTCACTCGTCTCGTCTTCTGGGGGCACTTTTAAGCTTCCATAACCATACTCAGGGGCGTCGATCCGTTTTTCGGGTTGGGGGGGGGGCAAGACAGTCTATCGTAACGATGATCATTTCACACTCAATTCAATCATCATCAGGGGTGGCGGTGCGTCTTTTAAAGTAGGGGGGGGCACCAACAAAAAGCAGCACCTACAAAGGGTGGAAACAAGGCGGAAAATACCACTTCGAAACATTAGTATACCGGTACATTCTGATCAGTACACAACCGAGGATCATTTTTTGTATCTTAACATGGTTCTAGATAAAAACTACTTTGCAATTGAGTGTAATAGCCTTTAAGATTTATTTCTAACGCTGAAGGCAACGGGTTTTGAATTATATACAGCGATTTTCCTAATATGATAAGAAGATAATAGTAAATGCGAGAGAGCGTAGCGAGTGAGCTTTGGAAAATTTTTAGAAACAAATTGTCCTCGTTCCTTTTACAATTTAGGAGCACTGCTCATTCTTGTATAATTTAGGGCATTGGGGCCCCTCCTACCCCCTGCTCTCCTGCCTCACTATTGTGCTGATATCAGTAGGGGAATGTATTGTTATGAAGCCTCTCTGATTATTTGGAGCTATATGTATAAGGCTTCTTTGTGGACTTTATACATACCCATATATATATATACTTTATATATACCAGTATCTACCGATGTCGCATTTATCAGAAAACAAAAGGGGCACTTATTTCTGAGGTTAAAAGGGGCACTCATCAGAAGGTAAAAAGGACACTGATTAGAAAGAAAAAGGGGCACTATACGAAGAAAAGGCACTTATCAGCTATGAAAAGGGGCATTTTTGGGGTACTTGAAAAAGTGAGGGGGCACTTTGCCCCCTGCCCCCCCCCCCCTTCCCCGGAGTGCTGCCTCTGATCATCATAGCCTTGATAAAGATATGATTGTAATTTGAACTTAAATAAAGTATGCATATCGATATCATGAACAGAAAATGGAATTAAATATCACATGGAAAACGACAAAATGATGGGAAAATACATAACAGCAAATTGAGTAGAGAAGATACAACACAAAATAATAGAAAAAATAAACACTAATGAAATATGAAAAAATAGAGAAAAAACTAAATAAATATAAAAATTTAAACTTTGAATCCCCCCCCCCCCCCCCCCCCCCCCAGGATTGACGCCCTGACCATACTGATTGCCAGGGGCGGATCCAGGATTTTGTAAAACATTGGGCACAGTGCCGTAAAAGTACACATGATAAATAAAGGGGCCCGGTAAAGGGGGCAAATTTATGTTTCAAAAGGGGGGAACGGGCCTGTTTCCTTGATCTCGCATATCGATCGCGCATGCATCTTCTTGCCCTTAATTCGCCTGCCAAGATTCACATTATTAGGAGCTTGGTGTATATAGACTATATGAAGGAGCACAAGTTCATTCAGTCATCTCGAATTCGTTCCTCAAGAGGTCATTTTAGTTAAAGCGACATTATAGTGAGTGAGTTTATATGTGGATGAATGTTACCTTTTCTCATTTGTGTGATTCTGTCGTATTGAGAGCTTGTTAACCATGTAATTAAAAAATCCGAGGTTGCCGTCTCTCGTTCTGTGTAGTCCCACGTCATAGGTCCGTGTGTGGCTATTTTCCTTTTACTTTAGGCTTGTCACAAATCATATCAGAGCGGCAACCGACCGATTTATAGCCTTCCCCAGCTCATAGGCCCTTGCCTATGTGGGACTGTGTCCAACATTCACTGTTGCAGCAGTCACAAACAGACAATAAAATTGCTCTAAGGAAGATTTTATTTTTTTAATTTAAATTTGCTAGATTACCTGATTCAGGGACTCTTCAACTCTTAGTCTTAGTCACTTATAGTTACATGTACAAGCTTATCTGAAGATAACCTTGTACTCAGACTAGCTCTTTTATGGGTGAATAGGCTTCAATAGCTATTGTGTGTATCAGCAGGCCCTTTTCCAGGCTAGATCATTCATACAGGAGAGGAAAATAATTATTTAAAATTTCACTTTCAATTCTGAATCCCCTAATTTGTGGCACATTAAGAGTGGAAGAGTCCATGAATCGGGTAATCTAGCAAATTTAAGAAAATTAAATCTTGCTTAGAGCAATTTTGTTGTCTGTTTTTGACTGCTGCAACAGTGAATGTTGGACACAGTCCCACATAGGCAAGGGCCCATGAGTTAGTCTTAGTCATGTTTGTCTTACTGTGCCACAAATTTGGGATTCAGAACTGAAAATGAAATTTTGAATAATTATTTTCCTCTCATGTATGAATTGTCTAGACTGGAAAAAGGCCTGCTGATACACACAAAAGCTATTGAAGCCTATTCACCCATAAAAGCTAGTCTGGAGTACAAGGTTATCTTCAGATAAGCTTGTTGTACATGTATAACTCATAAAAAGTGAGCCTTCCCGGGCCCCGCTGGAATTAAGGCATCGCCTAACGATTTTTGGGGAAGTCGAGTGGGCTGTCTGTAATGATCTGGCGTTTCCCGGACCAGTCAATTTCCCGTCAGTCGACGGTCAATTTTAGTTTCAGGTCAAAACTGGGCGAAATAGGGGCAGTGACCTACTGATGGCCCACCGATTCCCAGGCGGTCTTCCACCTGCCGATTTTTAAGAAAATCGCCCTGCGGGCAGCCGGTGATCGGCAACGACAGGGCAGCAACTGCTCAGCAGCCTCTGATCTAGTGGCTTCGACTTTTGACCTAAATCGCTCCACGGCGACCGCTCGATTAGGTTGATGCCCGGGCAGTGACTGCTGATTTCCCATCAGTCGCTGGTCTGTTTTAGATCAAAACTGGGTGAAATCGGGGGAGCTTCTCCGCCCGGTGACCAACCGATCTCTCGGCGGCGACTGCTCGGCAGCCTTTGATCAAGTGGCTTCGATTATTAACCTAAAACGCTCGACTGTGACCGCTCGATTAGGTCAGGGCACGGGCGGTGCCCACCCAGGCACCAAGCATATTTTGGGCATCGAGTGAAAAGTGGGCAGGCGCCGCCAGAATTTTAACTCCACGCTAAAAGTTTACTTGAGTGGCGACCAAGCGATGCCCTAAAAACCAGCGGTGCCTGGGTGGCCACCGAGCAGGCTGATTTATGGGGTTGTGACCATAGCTTAAGATCTATACATGTACAAGATAAGCTTTTACTCCACAATTAAAAATGCTTCAATATTATTTGTGTATTAGCTGGTATTGGTCCATTCTAGATTATTCATACATGTACATGTACATGAGAGGAAAATAATTATTTAAAATTTGACTTTCAACTCTGAAACCCCAAATTTGTAGCATAGTACAAGTAAGTAAGAGTTGAAGAGGTCCTGAAAGGCTGAATCAGGTAATCTAACAAATTTAAGAAAATTAAATCTTGCTTAGAGTAATTTTGTTGTCTGTTTTTGACTACTGCAACAGTGAATGTTGGACACAATCCCACATAGGCAAGGGCCTATGGGTCAACACAAACTCATATTCATTTCGTGGCTTGTGTTAAAGGGCAATCCAACCGTGGTAGTTGGTAATAAATAAGGTGATTTGTGTGGAAACAGAAAAAAAAAAAATTGTAAAGGTTTGAAAGAAACCCAACAAGGAATAAGAAAGTTATGGATGTTTGAAAAATAAGATCACTAAATCTATGCGAATCTCAAATTGGCAATTTGATGAGTCAATTGTGACATACTTGTGGACAACTTTCCCGTTTGTCATACAAAAATATATCATTAATTTGCTGTTTTCTCTGAACTGCCTTTACCCTCGGGGCAGGCAGTACTCAAAATATATTATTGGAGAGAGAATAGATCTAGGTCCTTATGAAAGAAAAAGATCCTACGGAGTAACACATTTTGAAAAAAAATGACATTTTTAGCCAGTATGTGTGTTGGAGCAAATGGGGGAATTGTCCGCAACGCAGTGACGTTACCTATTCGGCCAATTTGAAATTCCCATATGTTTAGTGATTACAACTTTCAAAAATTCATAACTTTCTTATTGCTTGTCCGATTTTCGAAACTGTCACCAATCTGCTTCTCTGATTTTTCCTCTTTCTTTCAGAGCAACTTGCCAGTTAGGTTGGATTTCCCTTTAAATCATAATTTTGTAGTGAAATAAACAATATCACCAACACTAGCAGTGTAGCACTGAGTGTTAAATCATCACCCATTGTGGAGATAACTCACTTAATACATGTACAAGCTTATCTGAAGCTTGTACTCCACAAAAGCTTTAACAGGTGAATAGGCTGCAATAGATTTTGTGTGTACTAGTGGGGACTTGCCCAGTCTGGATCATTTGAGAGGAAAACAATTATTTAAAATTTTACTTTCAACTCTGAAACCCCCAATTTTTAACATGTAGTAAGAGTTAAAGAGTCCCCGAATCTAGCAAATTTAAGAAAATTAAATCTTGCTTAGAGCGATTTTGTTGTCAGTTTTTGACTACTACAACAGTGAATGTTTGACACAGTCCCACATAGGCAAGGGCCTATGAGTGGAGAAACTTTTCTTAAGCCAGGTCTCTTTCTTGTGTTTAGATTTTAATTATTTTACAAATTATCCTGGTGATATTTTCTCTTTTCTATGTAGATGCTTGTTCCTTTCTTCTCTGGATGTGGATGAATGATTAAGCTAGGTTATTCAATGATCTTTGCATGTTCAAGGGTGATACTTCATAAGCTGACTAAAGTTTTACCCTCAACATCCTGGGCAGTGCAGTGTAAGAGCAGAACTTCTGCCAGAAGGTTAGCAGCAATGGCTTCAAATAACATCCATTCCTTCACTCAAGATGTTTTCCAACCACCAGCAACCATAGTGCCTTCCAATTCCATCGATAGAGAAGCATTCAAGAAAACTGCAACTGTACCTGCCTTAAAAGTGAACAAACGATGCGTTCATAAAGTCCTCAAGGCATTCAAGTGGGCCGTATTCAATCGAACTCGTTTCTCTGTCGTCCGTGATGTCCTGACCAACCCAGACGAAAAGTTCCTGCTCCTGGATCCACAGAATATGTCTGATTTTGAAGCACTGACAGAGAGACAGCGATCTGTACTGAAGGAGAATGATGTGGAGGAGAGATTCCATGATTATACCTTGGAGCTGACTTACACAGACTGGCAGGCACATGAAGTGCTTCAGAGATTGTTGCCTGGCAATGTAGAAACTCCCACTGGCTTCAGCAGGATTGGTCACATCATGCACCTGAACCTCAGACCGGCTCAATTGGAGCATAAAAAGCTGATAGGTGGGTTGAAATTCTGTTTCTATCCAACCCTCTCCTTCCCAATACATAGTCCATGTGCATGTAAGTCTTAAACATGTAGCTACATGACAATGTGTCAAACTTCAGAGATGCTGATGTTCAATATCTAAACAAAATTGATGCAATGTCAAAAATCTGGCATCCCCTCACCTGAAACAGGAACCTTTCACCTTTTAAAAAATATGGGTTTCATAATTGTGTTGCTATTTACATTGTGATGAATAGGAATGAATGTTGGGAAAATGTTATTGGTTATCAGTTTCTTCCCAAGAATGAGTTAGATCCTTTTCATTTCTTTTATTCATCATTTATTAAAAGATAATAGGGTTTGCATCATTCATGGGGGAAATTTGTGTCAAAAAAACTTTTATAATCTTTGTCTCGTTTACCCTGGTGTTCATTTTAACGATATAGATTCTTTAGCAGTAATGAAATCATATATTATTGAAATATCAAAAGATGTTATTGGTCATTACATCACTTAAAAATTGTTTGCACAAAAACACAACCTTGACTACAGAAGTCTTGAAAACTTTAATTCTTGTTGATGTGCCATTAAAGGGCAATCCAACCTTGGTAATAAGATGATTTGTGTGAAAGCATAAAAAGAAAAACAGGATGGTGAAAGTTTGAAAGAAATTGGACAAGGACTAAGAAAGTTATGGATGTTTGAAAAATGAGATCACTACATCTATGTGAATCTCAAAATTTGGTGAGTCGATTGTGACATTTTTGTGGACAACTCTCCCATTTGTCGTACGAAAATATATGAATTTGCGGTTTTCTTTGAGGCGCTTTTACCCTCGGGGCAGTGCTCAAAATATATTGGAGATAGCATATTGTAATAGGTCCTCATGAAAGAAAAAAATCCTACCGTGTAATACATTTTGAAAAAGTGACATTTTAGTCATTTTGTGTGTTGGAGCGAATGTGGGAGATGTCCACAGCTACATTACAGTAACATTACCTATTCGGCCAATTTGAAATTCCCATATGTATAGTGATTACAACTTTCAAAAATTCATAACTTTCTTATTGCTTGTCCGATTTCGTTCAAACTTTCAGCAATCTGTTTCTCTGATTTCTCATCTTTCTTTCAAAGCAACTTGCTATTAAGGTTGGATTTCCCTTTAAGATATGAAAGAATGCAATTGATTTATTGCATGATATTTACATGCCAATTGATATCATTATTTTTAATTTTAATTGATCCCTATTTGTGATAAATTCTGTACAAATACATGTTCACAGAGTTTATCCCATTCTTATTTTGACCATTCTTCCTTGATTACATGTATCAGGGGTTATCTCTGAAATTCTAGTTCTGCTCTTTTTAGCCTTGAGTAGTGTTTTCATCATTTCTCCAGATTTCTCAACCCAAGTGTTTTGTAGAATGTGAGAAATTATGAATTCGATATTATTTCAAAATATGAACAGTATCCCATCATACAATTTGATGAATTTGATTTCTTACATGTACATGAACTTGCATTGTTTTTGTTACAAGTAGGAAAAAAGCTATCCAGTGTCCAATGATTATTATAGTTTCATTTCCTTTGCATGATTTGCATCCTGTCATCATTTTTTTTTTTTTTTTTTTTTTTTTTACAGGAGAAGTTCTGTTGGAGAAAACTCCAGGCATCAGGACAGTAGTCAACAAGCTTAATGAGATTGACAGTACTTATCGCTTTTTCAACATGGAATGTATAGCTGGGGAGGATGATACTGTTGTGACAGTAAAAGAGAACCATGTAACTTATTCCTTTGACTTTGCTAAGGTGTACTGGAATCCCCGTTTATCAACAGAGCATCAGAGGATCATTGAAAAATTACAGCCCTCTGACGTCATATATGATATGTTTGCAGGTGTTGGGCCATTCGCAGTCCCCGCAGCGAAAAAGGGTTGTGAAGTACATGCTAATGACTTGAATCCCGAATCCTTCCGATGGTTGCAGGAAAATGCAAAGCAGAAGAAACTCTCAAGCAGATTAAGGGCATCTAATTTGGATGGGAGGAAGTTTGCAGTTGACATCATAAAGCCAGACTTGATCGTCAAAGCTAAGGAAGGATTCAAATGCAAAGCACATGTCATTATGAACCTACCTGCTATTGCTGTTGAATTTCTAGACATCTTTCCTTCTCTGCTAAGCCATGTGCCTTCAGAACTCAAAGAGAAAATTCCAGAGGTTATAGTCCATTGCCATGCCTTCTCAAAATCAGACAAACCAGTTGAGGATATTCAAAGCATGGTGGAAGACATCTTGAAGTGTAGATTGAACTGTCCAGAGATCCATGATGTCAGAGATGTTGCTCCTAATAAAGAGATGATGTGTATCAGCTTCTCTATGCCTTCAACTATCTTATGTGCTCCTTCTCTTAAAGACAGTGGTGGAGGTAAACTCAGTTCATGTCTAGAGATCTAGGCCCTGTCTTATAATAAACAGTTGCTGAATCGCAAGTCTTTCAATCGATCACAAATTTACAGTCTCCTATCTCTTAAGTACGCAGTTGTGATTGAAATCAATATCAAATTAAATTGTAATAAATCGCAACAAATCGCAAAAAGATACATAATTATTTACATGTAATGTGATATTTTACCAGTTACTGTAACTTGAGATGTTTTGTTTTTGTCTTCTTTTTGTTTTTTAAGCCCAGACCAATTTTATGCTTAAGAACTTTTCCGATTGTCCTTTTGGGATGGGGTGAATTTGTGTTTTGCAGATGAATTTACTTACCCATCCAAATAATCAGAACTTTATATATTCACATATTTGTAATGTTACTTCTCTTTGGAAGTATCACATACAATAAGAATTGATAGGAAATAGACAAAATCCTTGTTTCTGTTAGTTGATTGCAAGGCCACTTCTTGTTTTTGATCAAGTATTCAAAAGAGAATGTATTGGCTTTACAAATGTTCCACAAGCTACTATAAAAATGAGGAAGTTGCATGGCATCTTCTCATTGAACCCATTGACAACTGAATTCTCTCATTCCCATAGGCTTAATACAGGGACCACCTGGTTCCCGTAGGAAATGGGTTAAATTAAATGAAATAAAGGGGACCAGTCACCTACAACAATTCATGCACAGGTAGTAATAGACCAAAAATTCTGTCTCTTGTTCGTTAGCTCTTCACTTAGAGACAGAAACGGTCATATCACTCTGCTGTGCAAACCGACTACGCGCCGACGAGTAGCTGGAAAAATTTGATTTTTCCTCATATATCTAGATCTACATATTATTATTGAATTGGTTAGACCTAGGCTCTACTATTTAAGGAATCGGCTCAACTTACCAATTTGACTGAATAATCCGTTTAAAGCTCCTTTTTCAGGTAATTCAGGGTCAAAGGTATTCTCCGTTCGAAAATCTTGCAGCCGTATTCAAAGTGTGTAAGTCAATGTGTATTTGGTTTGCACAGCAGAGTGATACGACCGTTTCTGTCTCTAAGTGAAGAGCTAACGAACGAGAGACAGAATTTTCGGTCTAAGGTAGTAAATGCATGTATTAAATCAACTTTTTTTTAAAGGAAAGAAAAAACACAACTTTACCTGACATTTTATGGATGAACATTGAACTCCTACTGTGCCAAAGGGTTAAGCTCTCTTCAAAATTTTACCAAAATGTGATCAGTGCTTTCTTTTCAAATGTCTGCACTTCATTAACCATCTATTATTTCACAAAATATTGTATACAAAACTTGTAGGAAATCTATTACCATTTCTTATGATACCAAACGTAACTTTACCCAACTTTATGCATAAGAATTATTGAAAATTACATTAGTTTCTTTTTTGTCCATTATTTTTCGGTTTCCCATTTGTTTACTCTTGTTTAATGATGAAATAAGGTAATATCTTTTTAAATATTTGCAATTTTTTCTGAAAATTTCTATGGTAGCATATAATTGTAATCATATATTTAGAATGATTGATTTATGCTCAAAATTCTGATATACATTGAACACTATATAACTTTCCTGTGGTGGAGCAGTTGGTGAATGAAAATGACAAGTCTGTCTGTCCCATATACGTGACATCAGCACTGAAAGAGTTAAGAAATATGAAGACGAACATAAAAACCCAGCTAATGGAACCAAGTCAGATTATGGTTCCATGCATGTGAATATTTATGCTTACTGGTGTCAAGTAGTGTAATCATGAGACGCTTTTCCCTTCATTCAGAGAGTATTTAGAATTGCAATTTCTATTTCAAGAAGTACATGTAATATTTGAATCCTATATTTTGAATAACACAATACATGTACATGTATGCCACTGTGGAACCAATAACATTCAGAGTAAAATATATAACTTTGGTGATTTGTCCCCAGATTCCCCCTATATACTTATAATCTGTTGAATACATTGTGATTTTGGTTTAACATGCATTTCCCATAGAATCTATTCCAGCCCAAGTTATATTGGGCATAGTATATTCATGAAGTTAAACAGAAAATGAGGAAGGAGTCAGGACCTCTTGGGAGGGATTTCTGTCATATTGTGCCTTTATAAAACTTAAGGAGACAAATTTTATTGTTTTCCAAATCAAATAATTTTTTTATATTTGATATACATGTAGTCTGTCATTCATTTCTCTTGCTTCTTCCTCTTAAATTTTGCTGCAGGAGATCAGACGGAGAGTAAGGAAGGAACAGATCAAGATGAGCCAACTCTAAAGAAACCAAGAATACAATAATTTTCATTTTTTTTTTATTTAAAGGGGAAGTCCACCCTGATATCAAATTGGTTATGATAGATGCAGAAAAATGAGAGAAACAGATAAATCTAAGTTTGAGCAAAATCCGATCAAAATAAGAGTCATTTTTGCCGTTTTAATCATTCAAACACAAATTGGTAAATCTGTGACACGTCTTGTAAGGTCCTTTCCATTTGCCCCATACTAAAAAAAAAATCATGTCTATATTTAATCGTACATGCACCCTAGATATAATTAGATTTCTTATCAGATTCTGCTCATACTTTCACTAATCCATTTCTCTAATTTTTCTGTTTTTCTGTTTCTACCTTGAGACAATAGTCAGTAATCAGCATACTGGATTGTCCAGTCTTCAGAGTTGAGAACTCAAGGGTTAAGATGTGAAATATATGTATATTCTGTGAATCTGTGCATGTATTGACCCATTGCCTAAAAGAACGGGGTGGTCCCTGTGTAAAGCTTATGGAAATAAGAGAATTCAGTAGTCAACGGTTTAAAATGAGTAGAAAGAGGACTATATCTTAATGAACTGTTTCGTAAATTTCTTGAGCTATATTTGCAAACAAACTACAATGTTCTGGTGATTTGAAATGCTAAAACTGAAAAGAATGGTCTTATGTACAAGCCATACATTTTCCTTCTGTATTCAGTTCATTCAATTACCTAGGGTTCAAATTATTATGCAATACATGTTTTCTTGTTGAATCATTTCTTGCTCTAGCTTAATGTTGATTCAGATGTAAAACCTTGCACAGCAGAATTGGAAAGAATTGAAGAAAAAGAAATTTAAAAACAATAGAGTATTGTAAATCATAAAAATACAATACAAAAAGATTCATAACCACTTTCTTTTAGATTTTCTTTAGTACAACTTTATGCAAGGTTCATAAGGAACTTCTTGAATACTTTGTCATTTTAGATGACTGCCCAAGTCTGTTGGGGGGGGGGGGGGGGGGGGGGGGGGGGGGGGGGGGAGGTTGTTGAGTATCTAGACTCTGATTTGTCATTTATAGGTGTGGTAATGATTTTCTATTCATTGAGACTGATTTCTAATTACGCCTTTTTTTAATTAACATTTACTACATGTATATCATGTGAGCCCCAATGATTTAAGTTATGGATTTAGTGATGATCTGTCTGAAGGCAGGTTTGTAACCCTTTTATCATCTCTAACAATCATCTATCCAAGTGATTTGATCTGTATCTGAATTCTTCATTGTTGATATCTCATTTCCCTGATCCTGACCCATGTCCATTTTCCATGTTGTGAAAAGGACTAATCATTCACTTATACATTGCAGCAGAGATCATTGTTACAGAGTAACATTTTACTCTTTCAGTAATGTATGCATCTATTATATGTAACTTTGGTTTAATAAATACATGTATATGAATAACAAAAAATATGTTATCTATAGAATGTATCTATGCCAGAGGTATCACATGATGTGTTGTAAGCTTTTGCTTCGGGTGTATGTGTTTGCGCAAGTGTGCATGCATGTTTGAAAACAAAAGTTTAGTGCCAGGTTGAAACAAAAAGAAAAAATTCCCTTGACCAGTTAGGCAAGTAAAACAAATTCACTTACACAATTTTTTTAGAAGAAATATTTTTATGTCATCAATTTATTTGGGTCTGTAGAACATCATTGACGTGCATAATTATCATCCTTGTGATGTTTACCTGTTTCTTCCCAATTGTCATAATTATGTTGCTTGTAAATTTATGTTGAGTTGCCAAATTAGGCAAAACATTAACACTGACATGGCCATATGAGGGGGGGGGGGGGCAAGGTGTAGGGGCTTTATTCATCCTTTTCTCTACTCGGAAGTCCTTAAAAGTACTGAAATGCAATCCATCCAAGCAAATTGGTTGTGAAGGTTCCATCCCATCCATGCCTTGGCACCAATTTTCATTGACCAGAGACAAGTCCAATTCTTTTGTTCACGTAAAAATCACCAGTCTGGTTTGGGAATGATTGATGGTCTTAATTATTATTTTTATCAGTCAAATGCTTAACATGGAGTCTTCAAAAGACGAAATGTCAATGCAAATTTATACTTGTACATGTATATCATGAAAAAAATTATAACTTTTATAAAAGCTACAAAGATGGAAAAAAATTAACTGCACACAGCTAGTTACTAATTTAATTTATTCTTTTATTTTATTGCAAAATATTTCTTTTTAATGGTAATCATATACATGTATTGTCAACATGAAGTTCTTGCACAGGCCTGGCAGAAAACACCTGAAGAAATATTACTTCATACAAGAGAGATGAATCTTGACTGTACATGTACTTGTGTACACAGTTAACCTTGTACTTGAAGTCACATAAGTCGAACTTTCCCTAAGTCCATTCAATTTTTTGACCAAACTAAGCAAAACGTGTTATTTACATTTCCTAAGTCGAATTTTGCACAAGTAGAACCATGGTCAGGAAGGCCCTTTATGTATAAGTATTTGACTTATGCAAAGTTAACTCTATTTTCACATAAAGACATGTCTATACAGTGGCGGATTTAGGGGGGGCATTCCCGGCCCGTGCCCCCCCCCCCCCTTTTGAAAGAAAACAATACATTGTGCCCCCCCCCCCTTTAGAACGGAAAACTTTTTTTTTTTTTTTTTGCTTTTACTGGACCCCATAATAACCCCCCCCCCCCCCCCCCCCCCCCCCCACTGAGCGACTTTTGGAGGGCTGGCAAAAAAAAAATTTTGTCGCCACCCTTCCCCCTTCCCCCCCCCCCCCCCCCCCCCCCCACTGAGCGACTTTTGGAGGTCTGGCGAGACCCAAAAAATATGGGTCTCCCTCCAAGCAATTTCACAAAGTTGAAAATCCAGCATTTGTGTGCCCCCCCTTATACAAAATCCTGGATCCGCCCCTGTCTATAAAGAGAATCATTCAAATCATGAAGGACAAATTAGATCTTGTGGTAGAATCCATGGTCAGGAAGGCCCTTTATGTATAACTCCTGACTTCTCTTGGGAACACTCTGATAACATGTCATATTGTAAGACTGATTCTTTCTTTTTTAATACATGAATGAAATGATTAGCAAACACAATCTTAGCATCCACTTGTCTACAGGTCATCTCTTGTTTCTTCAGAAAAAAATATCCCACAAGTATTTCGTAGAAAAAAAACTGGTTAACAAATGATGAAAGATAATTCCTCTTTCTCAGTTCGTCCATAAAGAGAGGATTTCAAAAGATGCATGTAGTACCATCATGATGGCATTTTTTTTTGTTACTATGTTTTGAAAAGATCAAGTGTATTCAAAATATTACAGTTGGTACATTAGATAAAACCATCTACATGTACTTATACAGCTTGTGCAGAAATGCAGAGAGCAATACATGCACTGTTATGTGAAAACTTATGAACATAACATAGTGCAAACGAGTAAAGTGGAACCTCGTTATAACAAACTCCTTGGGACCAGGAAAATTACCTCTTTATATCAAAACCTTGTTATATTGGGGCTAAATAACAGTAGAATACAAAGAAGTGGGACCAGCAAAATTACCTTGTTATAATGAGAGTTTGTTTTAACAGTGTTCTTTATAACGAGGTTTCCACTGTATTATGAATGATATAAAACTGACCTAAGTTATCAATTCATTAGCGCTGATATGAATTTGATCGTATTTTTACGCTCAATACTCAACATTTTTTACTGTAGAGTAATTGTAAAATGAATCAATCTTGATTCTTGTACAAATGAAAATAGCAGCTTAGCAATGAAATAAGCATATAACAATGGTAAGGATGTTAGTCCACTGGCCAAAGTTTGCATCAACCATAAAATTAAACACACAAAACTACAAATTTATCTCTAGCATGGCCAACAATAGACAATGTTAAGTTCCCATGGGGTAATTCAGCTTCTGAACAGAATTTCATTTTTTTCCTTTCATAAAGGTGAATACAATTATAGCAGGAAGTCTACTCTGAACTCAAGTTGATTTGAATAAAAGCAGAAAAAATGAAACAAATCTCAAGTTAAAATAACGTGCTCATAACTTTTGGTAAATTCATGCTACCTTGCTGTTTTCCTCTTGCTCATTCTGTGATGAACACTGAACTCTTCTCTGTCAGTCTTCATGGACAATGATCTTTGTTCCTTGGGAAGAGTATTAATGTCATTATCCCTTCTTACTTCATTTCAGAATCACACACACACACACACACACACACACACACACACACACACTCTCTCATCTAGTTTGGCCATTTGGGTTACATTTCACTTTCCAGCCTCCAGTATAATTCTATCTCTCAATGCACATGCACATGATGACAAAGCTGATGAATCAATGTACATTCTCCTCCTGCCTCTTGACTAAATAGGCCCTAAAGAAACCCTATAATGTAATGCTCATATTTTGTATGAGCTTATCTCCTGTCCAGGGGTTTCATTCTCCCTCCCATTACACATGGACCTGATGAAAGGCATCAGTCTCTCCTATAAAGGTCTTATCACAGACAGACGTACATCAGCTGGTTTCAATTCCTAGAGGATCTACATGTTTGTGTCTGAACGAGAAGAAAAAGAGTCCAGAGAAAGCCTCCTCTACCGCTCTCTGACATGCCATGTGCTCCTTGTATCCTCCGCCAACACCAGAGGGCGATGCAGGACGGATATGCCTCACATATCTGAAGGTGAAAAGGTGTAGAATGGATGAATGTACACAATTCTTGTTGGATATTTTTCTTTTTTAATCTCAAAGAAAAGAAACTGGTGGATATCCTCAAGCATTCTTACATTCATTCCATCTCAATATTAATATCAATGCACTGAATACATACTTATTTCAGTACAACATGCATTTTCCATCGACCCCAGCCCAGATATCTCTGGCCCTGTAACCACTATGTTGAACAGATTTTCAAGTCACACCTCTACACTGATTTCAATTCAAGCAACTACATTCCATTTCCATCAAATTTTCTTTTCTCATTAAACCAAAGAAATATTCAGCAATCAGTAGCAAAATATTACTAAATCCTTTTTTTTTTTTAATATTCAGTCTTTCCTCTCAATTATCATCTAAAACCATCAACATCATCATCACCACCACTACCAATGCCATCACCAGTACTCCTTATTAATCATCCTTCCATCATAAATAAGATCAACATTATTTTATGCACTACAATTACTAATGATCATCGTCACCATTATTTCCATTATCAAAATCTCAGAATTACCACAGTTGTTACTCCTAACATTCCCAAATGAAAACTGGTATCCTCCCCACCAAACAAGGGTGTCATAGCCGTGATTTGACATTTGCTCCAGCAACAGTTACTCACGGCTTTATTTTATCTAAGATATAGGGTTAGGGGTAAGTAGGGTGGCAATTGGGTTTTTGGGGTAGGTCTAGGATAAGGTTAGATATAGTGCTTGGCCCAGACATGACTAAAGTTCAGAATTTAATTGTAGGAAATTGACTGCAGAACAATTGTTACCAGAGCATATGTGTCAAACAACCATCATAGCAACCAAATTCTTCTCATTCTCATTTTGTTTCCATGCCAACCATCTTACCCATTGGATGTTAGCTCTTCTTGTGAGCGTGGAGCTTCAGGACCAAAGGTGTACGCCTCCAGCTCCATGTATTCGTAAGGAATCTCCTCTACCTTGGGTATGGGTAGGAAGCTGTCTTGATATCCAACACCCTGGTGAAAAAGTATGAGATGAAGGACATGTGTCAGTACTACCATACACTTCAATACCTCTTTCATTGTCATTGCATTTTTCTCACTGTTATAATGGGCTCCGCTTCATACATGCTATTAGCGAGCTTACGATTTCAGGACGGGAGCCTTTGAAGACGGGGAGTTGAGCGAAAAATCGATGTGCGCATGTGCGACTCGGATTATCTCTCCGTCCTGTTTGATTTCAGGACGGTTCTCGTGCGAAATAGCGTCCGGTCTAAAGTGGGGACGGGAAGTCGAACTCTGCAGTGCGTCGCCTTCCACTTTTTCATAACTTGATTTAAAATCAAGACGGGGAGAGTGCTAGGACCGTCACAGTCATTTAACTCTCCCCCGTCCTTTTGCTCTCCCATCCCGCTTCGTAAGCTCCCTACTAAAACAAAACAGAATTCATATGATGATCCATTCAAACATTGATAAACACAAAATTTCTCAAATGAAATAAAATGTACATGATTATCTGAAAATGAAATGCAAATTATGATACCTCTTCTCATCATATTTCAAACTTGTGCCTTTTTCTTAGGCACCATTTTGAAATATGATTAATTTCATTGCCTTGTAGGGCAATAAAAACAAAAAATATAAAGTAGTGTCTACCACTTCTAAAGAACATAGTAAGAGGTGAAAAGATAAATGATGTTGATCAAGAAAAGCAGAAAAAGAGATGGAGAAAGCAAAATGAAGCTGGAGAGAAGTATCAATTCTTACCAGCCTTGCTCCTGAAGACACTTCAATAGCTTTCTTAGGAGGAGCTTTGTACGTAGGAGCCTCTTGACTTTGTTGATTTGACACATGACTTGCTATCACCTGATCTGCTGGTCGATCAGAATAGATCTAAATCAAACAAAAAATGAAAAATTATAGATACTACTTATGTTTTCTTTAGAATAATGAGACCCTAAATCAGTCATTGTGTTATAAGCAGCAAAAATGTTCTTCCAATACTGGCGATAAACTTTGTAGATAACCAAAGAATGTTGACTTGGCAAATGCAAGTAAAATTATATAGGTAAAAAGGTGCAACTTGTCTCTTTTAACATACTAAATCATAATCATTTTGCTTGCACAGGATTTTCCTTTTCTCTTTTTCCAATGTATTAAAATAGATCTATGCAATAAAAAATGATGAAATACTTGGAGTGGCATTCACTACTGTAGAAAAATACAAAATATTAAACAGTGCAAATAAAGAATAAACAGATATGATTTTGGCTATAATTCTATTTATCAGTATCAATATTATTCATTATATCCCTTCTATAAATATTCATGAGTATTCTAAACACATGATTGGTCAATTGGTGCTCACATGATAAAATATAATTTCACTAGGAAAAACAAATCACTGCCAGAGCTCCGAATAGCTTTAACTATTTTTTTCCTGGGCAGAACTGCGCATGCTCTATTTAATATTTTCTTCCAAGGCACTACTGCGCGTGCTCACTGTTCATTGACAAAATTTGTGTCAAATTCGAACGCGCAGATGACCCGCTAAGTGAGTCCATATACGGACTGCTCATAACCTTGCCGCCTGCACTATCGGCGCAAGTCACTGGTACTTTAGCCCCGCGATATATAGCGCTCAATCCAGATCAGCTGGTAGCTAATTGGTTCGGATCGGATATGTAAACAAACATGGTGGCCTCCGAGGAAGTTCGCTTTGACCTCTTACAAGGGGCAGATATCGACGATTTTAATGCTTCCACTGACAGTTCAAAAACAAAGAAAGTGATCAAGTTTGGTTTGGTTGTTTTTCGTGAATTCTGCAGAGTGACTCAACGTCACTTTAGAGGAACTTTCAAATAAATATTTTTTTCATTCTTTATTTTAATCAGTTGTAAAGAAGAGATATAAAACAAATATACCATGCATTTAGTTCGAAAGTATAGTGGAAATTATTTATCTTCGGAGAGACTGGCAAAAGTTACTATTTTTTCCTCGGGGCTTCGTCCCTCGGAAAAAAATAATACTATGCCAGTCCCTCCTCAGATAAATAATTTCCACTTATACTTTCTCACAGCTTGGTATATTTGTATATTATGTCACTCAAACTCATGATGACTGTAATATATTTGGGGAAAATCCTCTATTTGTTGTACACTTTCAATAATACCATCACCTATATAATTAATCTACGTCTTTTTACATAATCGCCTTCTCCCAAGATGTGCTATGGATAGTACATTGTTATAGGTCCTCAAAAACAAAAAACCTACTACGTCATAGATTTGAGCGGTCATATTGTGTTTTGGAACATATGGGAGAATTGTCCGCCACTGCATCACAGTAAAATTACCAATTTTATAACTTTGAAATTCCCATATATGTAGTCATTACAACTTAGATAAGTTCATAACTCTCTTAATAATTCTCTGATTTTCTTCGAACTTTCACCAAACTGCTTCTTTGATATTTCTGCTTTACTTCAGAGCAACTTGCTATTAATGTTGGATTTCCCGAAAACCTATCAGCATCTCATTCTACTGTAACATCTTCACCCAGTTAATTTGGAGGGCAAGGGATTTCTTCTTTTATCTTTCAGATAGCTATCAAACAACACACTGAATAATTTAGGTAGTAAGCTTATTCTCTCTGATTTTGATTATGATTATATGATTTTTTATCTACCAGTTCATCTAGGAGGGCTTCCTTGTTCCTTTTCTTCTGGTTTAGTGTCTGCTTCTCCAGGAACTGATATTCTTGTTTTCGTTCTTCCTTGATCTGTTGTTCCTCTTCTAGCAGTGCATCAAGATACATCATATCTTGGCTCTGTGTGAAAAGAAACAAACCATTAAGTACTCCAGAACAGCTTTGTTTTTCATCGCATGAGCTAAACATCAAGTTCTAACAAGGAATTTTCTCACAGCAGAGTTTTGGCATTGATCAGATGTTTGAGTAAATGTGGCCATTATTAGTGTGTCAAGATGAATACATACATTAGATTGGGACCAGAAACACAGACACTATAACATACTACACTTTCATACCTCTTCAAAATATAGATATAGTATCAAACCACAGATGACAAGAAATTACAAAACCTTCAAGAATTTCTGACCTTCTTTATCTAACATGCAAAAGAACACATCTTACAACCCATGAAAGAGCAGATTATAGCCCCAGAAAATATTGCTGGGGTAATGATAATTGTGGGGGCCCTCAGAGAGAACAGTATTAATACCGATGAGGCTACTCTGGATAAATAAAAAGACCATATTATCATTATTATAAGCAGCTCTTCGCATCATAAATGGAGTGATTACATGATGACAGAACACACCATTCCTCCTCCTTGTGATTATAAACTACTGCCTTACTCTGATTTGTCTATTCCTGTTGATCTGTTCCTTGTTCTCTTTCCTGTAGTTTTCAATCTTCTTTCTAGTGGCCTCAACATCTACTCCATTGGTGAGATTATAAACTATAAACAACAAACATGAGAAATACTTTGGTATAAGAGATAAAAATTGCAGTATATCAATACTGAACGACTGTCAGTTTGAAAGGTCCAATTTAACAATTCAGGGGCTAAGATCAACCCAAAATTTTGGATGTACAATAGAAACTCGCTATAAAGAGCTCTGATATTTAAAGATTCCTGAAATTACAAGGTAATTTTGCAGCTCCCAGGCCTTTATGTTATTTTCTTTCTTTACCCTGATATAAGGAGATTCCTGATATAACAAGGTAATTTTCATGGTCCCAAGGTCCTTGTTATAGTATGTTTCCACTGTAGAAATCTGAGAATATAACACATTAACAAGAGATTAAACAAAAAATTTACCCTACTAATATCTTTTTAATCAGTGCCATATTCACAAGATTGTCAAATAGTACCTTTAGAGGCTGGTCGATTACCGGTAGTGAAAGAATACATTTGAGATAAACCTGTATCAACCTGCAAATGGTTTTTGACATCAAAAGTAAGCTCACCAATATGCTCTATATCTTCCAGGTAGTCGTTATACTCCCTCAGTGTTTGAAAGTCACTTTCCTGTTTGTTGAAGCTGAAAGAAAGGAACATAATACACTCATAATTCAGGAAGGTGTGTGGTATTAATAACATTAGAGGCATGAACTGCATTACACTCGGAATAACACATGTTCATGAAACAATTTATCTTCTTAGAAAGTGAAACCAAAGGCTATTCTCAATTTCTCATTGTTTACTTGAAGATACACTTTAGACCTATAGAGGAACTGAAAAGTTTTGTTTGCTTTTTTTTTTTTCATTTGTTTTGTGTTGATTGTTTTTTGTTTTTTGATAAAACATTCTTCCAAGAAATATGAAAAACTGTAGACCTACATCATAAAAATAATCTCATTCTCTCCATTTGCATTTTTGGGGGGTACTTTGTCCAGAATTGATTCATTCTGACCCACAATAAAACATGCTTGAAAGCTTTTTGAACCTGGGAGATGTACAAGTATGGTAATGGCATCTATTTCTCATATTCCATACAATAGTTACTATCATAAAGGTGATGATCATATTTTAGTGATCAGTGAATTTTTGAGAGGAACAAGTGCTCACTGCATAAAATAAATCATGGGATAAACAAAGTGATACAACTGCTCAAAACATTTGATATGCATGTGATCGCTACATGATCAATATGGGAGCCGATTATACACATTACATTGTATGTCGGTTGTAATTCACACTAGAATATACGCAGTGCATCAACACACGCAAATACAGAGTCATTACAGTCTAAATTCCGCTCAAGGCAACAACTTTTTTATTTTCTCCACGTCAGAAAAGCAACACTTTTTGCCTGATTTAATCATTCCATTTGCAAATTAAGCAGACACAACTGAGAGTAAACAGTTATAAGCCAAATTCTCTGCCAAAATGGACAGGAATCGTCAGAAAAAAACGAAAAATCATAGAAATCAGGTCCAATCAGCCACTACGGCAAGCAGTAGCAAGGTACAGCACCGTTTGGAACGGTGGTGGACGGTGGACCTGTGTTGTGGAGGTGGCATCACAACTCATCACCATCGGACACAGCAGATCATCTGAGCTGACGGGCCAACCCATGCCCGCCATCATCTTTAATTACCTCAGCCTCAAGCTCGCCCTGGAACTAGTGGTAAATATACTGCTCATATTACAACAGGCGACGTGTTCACAAAGTTCTGCAAATTATAGATAGATCTAGATATAGATATAGATTTATATTGTAAACCCTGAATTAGTGGAAAGAAAACATAAGAATACATCACTCGTGCTATTAAAAAATTATGACAAAAAATGGTCCAGCAGCTGGTAAATACACTAGGTATAGAAATTAACATCTCACTTACCAGCGGGTTAGGGAAATTCTCTCAATTATCTAGAGACAAGCTAAACCACAAATTCGGGAAATATGGAATTGATCTTGAGGCATAGTATTTTGCCTTCATTGGTATTTTTGTGATGAGAGCTAAATGAGCTGGCTATGTCACGTGCTGCCCACCGTTTGTGGAGGGAGTCATAGAATAGGCAATAGGCACTCATGGGACCAAGCCTATGTGGGACTATGTCGCGAATTCACTGTTTCACTAGTGTAAAACAGACACTAAAATCGCTCTAAGCAAGGTTTGATTTACATAAATCTGCTAGATTACCTGATTCAGGGTCTCTTCAACTCTTACTATGCTACAAATTTGGAGTTTCAGAGTTGAAAATGAAATGTTTACTCATTATTAACCTCGCTATACCAGGGGCCTTGAGAATGAGTGAATTTCCTGGTTGCTCAAAATATTTTGTTTTTGTTGGGGAAAGAAAAGGACACAGGGACACAGAATTTCCCATACGACATATTGCCTTGGAAATATCAAAGTCCTGCATATTTTTATGAAAGACAATTCGACATTAGAAGTTTTAAAAGTTTTCTTTGATATCTCGGATTTCCATTACGTGCAATTTTTGTGATATGTCTTTTGATGCAATTCACAGAGTTTGGGGCATAAATTTAAATTTCAAGGAAATCATTTTTCTTTGTCAGTACGACATACCATGATTTCAGCTCTTACCTTGCCAAGAAAAGGAAACTTATAGTTGGTTTTTATATCTTCAAAGGTCTCCCTGGCAGTACTTTGCGATCACCAGACAAAGAATCTTCACTGCTGATTCCTTTTCTTTCAAGACTAGAAAATGTCTAAACGTCTTGTTTGACGTATAGAATTGCCCCAAAATTGTATCTGAGGTCAGTCGATGTTCATGATCCCACATTGCAGGTCCATTATACTTAATGACACACAGGACATACCTGGCCTTACCCTACAATGAGGATGGCCTTGGGCTCTAAAACCACCAAGGGGATGGAAATACAGTTTCAGAGTAAATGAAGAAGAAAAAAAAAAAGGAAGGACAAGAGAGAAGAGGTAGGATATCTTCTCTGAGCAAAGTTTCCTGCTTGGACTATGTCTATAATTTACCTTTTGGGACTTCACATGTAAGCTACATATGATAGACTAGCCACTTGAGTCCCTCACAAGCACATTTGTATAGATGCATTTTAATCATTTTAATCCATAAACAAATGGATGGATGCATGAATTACTGTATTTCAGGCACACACAAAAAATGTGGGTGGAAGGTTAGATTATGAGATAAATTGAAACCTGTGGGATCACCAGTCTCAATAGAAAAGTATACACTCCCACAATTATAATTGATGAGGGGGGCACAATCCCCAAGATTTGGGGGAATACCCGCGGGAGCTGCTATCCTGCGGGTGGGTCACGTGATCGACAGCCCCAGGAATCCAGGGCCATTGGGTGGAGCTACCATCCTTTCTGGTTATCACATGATCAGAGATGCCTATAGCTTTTTCATTACTACCCAAGTTCTGGTGCATTCATATTTGTATGCTTTTTGCTATGTTATGTTTCATGACATTGTTCAGAGTTTAGACTGTTTTACTGATCATCACACTTTGCGATATTCAGGCATACACTGCCTCTGTAAATGAACGCCCTGAACGGAAATGAACGCCCTGAACGGAATTAAACGGAAGTAATGGCAAATATCCTGTACACTTGTTTTCTTCTAAAAAATTGAATTTCTTGTGATTTGAACATAAAAAATTAGTTACCTACTTTAAATGAAGATGAAGGAAAGGCACATGGCATTTAAACTCTAACTTTGGGGTGATGTTATTTCTCTCTCTCTCTCTCACTCTCTTTTGGTTTATTATTGGTCTGATGGTGGTCTCGTCGGTGCAGCCGGGTATGCACAGGAATGACACTTTTTTGTTAATGTTAAAATATAAATGTGTCAAACAGTATTATTGTTTATTTTCTGCAAAACAAATGTAATGCATATTTTGTATAATATTATGTGTTTTCTGACCAATAAAACATTTCAAGATTTAAAAAAAAAAAAAAACTTTAACTTTGGACTGCCAAAGTTTATAAATTTTAAGAAAGGGGACCATGCATACGGACCCCTATAAAATTAAATCGGAACCCTTAATGAAAACAAGTGAATGTTAAGTTCTGTAAAACAGATGGAAATAGATTTGTGAACAGATTTATAAGTAGATATTGGTAGATAGATATAAAGATAGATATGTACCACTTACTCTTTTATTACTCTCCTCCTAATGTCCACTTCCTTCTCAATGATTGAATCTTCAAAGAGTTGTACTCTGAACTGGTTCCTCCTAAGGGGTGTTTTACACTCTGGACATTGCCCTGATCCTCGTACAAATAGCAGCTCAACACAGTTATCACATCTGAAATGACAAAAAATGAAGTTTTTTTTTTCTCCCTCTTCATTACAGTATCAGGGACCTGTGGAGTAGAACCAGACATGGCAACCCCATCACAAAACATAACTGAATATCAAGTTCCAACACTTCTCTTTAAGCCTTTTGCATGCTAAACTATATGACTGAACTATGCATTGCTAATTAAAAAGACATTAATGGGAGCAGGGCATAGATGGCAATACAGTGATGCTACTCAAACCTAACTCATCAAGAGCAAGATCAAACTTTCATAACTTTCTCATTGTGCAATGGATTTGATGGAACTTTTTAAAAATTGCTTCTTTCTATCCTCTCAGCTCTCTTTGCATTAAAATTGATTTTTTTTCCCCGGGGTTTCATTCTCCTATAGTCTAGAACTATGGCTATAATACATCATGACTGATAATAAGTCTAAGTTAAACTTAATTTCAATGAGATTTTTCGCAAACTTACTGTTTAGAATATTAGAAATAATACAAAATTAAGCATTAGATTTAGAGGAATATTTAAGTCAAATTTTAGGTGTGTAGACAAAGGCATGCACAGCCGGTCTCCCCATCAAACAATGTCAATCAAGCACTCTCTTCCCCCCCCCCCCCCCCCCCCCCCGACTCCTAATTTGGCACACACCATTCAGAATGCATTGGACTGAATAATCGAAACTCGGCTGAAAATCAAAGTACTCACAACGTATGACCACATACGTTCACCATAAGCTTTAGCGATGGATTTCTATATTTCGTTGTTTTACAACGTGGACACATTTGATCATCCATAGTGAATCATGAAGTATTAAAAATTAAATAACACAACGTTATCGTATTCGCTCATTGAAACTGGCAACCAGACAGACACGCTTACATTGCAACCACCACATGCACAGTGCTAGTACAGTGCAGTGACCAATAGTGTCTTTGAAACGTCCAATCGAAGGGGAAAAGATAATTTGCATAATCACAGTTGACATAATGCAAATAGCAGTAATAGATTTGAAGGCTTTTAATTAGTAAAGTATGACATTTTAAATAAATAATGACTTATATGAGTAAAAAGATGAATTGTTGTTCTTTACTTTCATAATAATCATATATGTCACATGCCGAAACTTTTTGTCTGGGTTTTAAGTTTCAAATTGAAATAAGGGCTCAACTGACCGGCATACCGGAGGTCTTCAATATCCGCAAGGTACACACCAAAATGGACAAAATTCGTTTTTAAATTTTTCAAAGCTTTCAACAGTATCGTATGACATTTTAACTAAATAATGACCTCAATCAGATAAAAGCTGGATAGCTGTCCTTTACTCTCATATATGTCACATGCCGAAACGTTTTGTCTAGCCTATACCGTACTAGAGTTATGCCAGTCGTTCATGATTGATTTATTCAATAAGTACTGCGTATACTGTCAGGGGAGGGGGGGGGGGGGGGGGGGGGGGGGGGGGGGCTTGCGAGACGGGTCCAGAGCCCGTGTGGATAATGGGGAAAATAATTTTTTTAATGAAAAAAGTTGGTTTTTAAATTAATGATATAGGGGCAGTGGTGTAAAGTGGGTTAAGCCCTATGGTCCAGCCACTGAGGGAGCTCTGCCATGGGGGCCTTGCCAGGCCAAGGTGGAAGACATAGGCCTACGAATTAACAAGACCGAAATTTTGCTTTAGGGCATTGAGCTTTGGGAATATCAAGCAATATGTATTAAGATACACCGACCATAAGGTGCACGGCGTAAAAACTTGAGAGAAAAAAAGAGGGAGGATAAAACTTTGCTTGTTCGACAGTGTGGGTGTGGGTGTGGGCAGGGAGTAAGGGTGGTTATGTCCCTGAGCTTCATTTTTCTCGCAAACATCAGGACGAGATGCAGGCCCCTGAAGTGCCCCCCTCCCCCCCAAAAAAAAAACACACAACAAAAACAAACAAACAAAACAAAACAAAACAAAACAAAACAAACGAACGAACGAACAAACAAAACAAAACAAAACAAGATGGGGTGTAATATGCTATCAGTTTACATTATGTATTTATTGATCTTTTCTTTAGTCTTTAGCCTGGGAGATTATTAGCAAGCTTATAAGGACGGATCGGAGACAAAACTGCCACGGCCCCCATATCAGTGTGGCCAGCGAGAAAAATACTATTCTGCAATAGGGAGCAGCGAAAATTCTGCAAAATCAAAAATTTTACTGCTAAATCAAAATTTTACTCAAAAATGCTCTGACAAGCAAAAAAAAAAAAAAAAATGGGGGGACTTTTTACTAAAAAATTCTCTGACAAGCAAAAAAAAAAAGGTTATCAGCATTTTTTTTTTTTTTGGGGGGGGGGGACTTTTTACTAAAAAATTCTCTGACAAGCAAAAAAAAAAAAGGTTATCAGCATTTTTTTTGGGGGGGGGACTTTTTACTAAAAAATTCTCTGACAAGCAAAAAAAAAAAAAAAAAAAAAAGGTCATCAGCATTTTTGGTGGGACTTTTTACTCATAAATTTACTGACAAGTAAAAAAAAAACGCTGAAAAAATTAAAATGGTAAAAAAAGTACAAATTAACATACAGAATTCAAGATTATTGCTGAACATTAATATGGCCTTTCGTAAGATGCAAAGAAATTTAAAACAGCTTGACTGCTTATAGAAATATTTGAGGTGTCGCACTATTCCCGCGTGTCAGGTCAACCCGTTATTTCTCCTCAAATACACAAGAAAATGTAATGCAATTAGACATTAAAAAAATTAGAATCGCATATTTAGGACCTTCGTTTCATTTTTGCAGCAAAAATTAATACATGTAGCATGACATAATGGTGGTTCCTCGTAATAATGAATTGCTATTGTGGCATTTGGCACAGACTCTACACACAAATTCCTTATTCATGTTTGTGGCAAACATAGAGTTAAAGTGTACTACCGTTTCATTTTCATTTTCATTTTGTGTGCAAGGGCGGATACAAAAAATTGTAAAGTGGGGGAGGGGCACAATTTCAATGAAATTTCTGACAAGGAAAAAACAATTATCGCATTCTTTTTCGCCGAGTCAGCTAGTATTTCAATATTAATTTTCTTTATGTAATATTGCAGAAAAAAATAATATGACGGAAGAATAGGTAAATGGGCAGTATAATTACAAAAATAAATATGGAGTGAAATGTCTCTGAACTTTAAAGAACAAGATGTGCCCTGAGTTTATTTCCATCAAGTTTGCCAAAGCGGGAGACAATCATACTGATCTAAATTTCTCTAGTAACAAATAAACAAACAAACAAACAAACAACGGTTTAAGCATCTATTATTCTACATGCATTGTATAATATACACCAAACGATACTCAGTTTTATTCTTTCCAAAGTAAGTAAATGCGTTCGCTTCCTTTGGCCTTGGCTTAACGACATGGGCACAAAAATATACTTTTGCCAAGGGTGCTGCCGTCTCTCGCCCAAATAACTATCAAGGTTTAAGATTTAGCAAGCAAACAAGCAAAGCAAGCGAGGAATTTTTTTTAGACACTAATGGTGACGGTCACTACATAGTCGTGATCTGTGATTTTGTCAACAAAGAGACCATCTCACTGCCCTATAAGTAAAAAAGAAGTTACGTTTGCCCTGAAAGTGCTAATATAGTCCATCAAGTTTGCCAAAGCGGGAGACAATCATACTGGTCCAAAATCTCTAGTAACAAAGAAAAACAAACAAACAAACAAACAAATAAACAAACAAACAACGGTGCAAGCATCTATTATTCTACATGTATTGTATAATATACATCAAACGATACTCAGTTTTATTCTTTCCAAAGTAAGTAAATGCGTTCGCTTCCTTTGGCCCTGGCTTAACGACATAGGCACAAAGGTATACTTTTGCCAAAGGTGCTGCCGTCTTTCGCCCAAAAAACTATCAAGGTTTAATATTTAGCAAGCAAACAAGCAAAGCAAGCGAGCAATTTTTTAGAGACTAATGGTGACGGTCACTACATAGCATGGGTGCAAATTCAGGGGGGGGGGACAGGGGGACATGTCCCCCACCTTTTTGAAGATAGGCGAATGTCACCCCTCCCCCCCCCCCCACACCTTTTTGAATAACCTTTTTTTTTTTTTTTTTTTTTTTTTGCTTGTCAGAGAATTTTGGAGGCGAATTGTCCCCCCCCCCGGCCCCCGCCACCTTGCTGAATAACCTTTTTTTTTTTGCTTGTCAGAGAATTTTGGAGGCGAATGTCCTCCCCCCCGCCCCCCCCCCCCCCCGAATTTCAAAATAGATTTGCGCCTCTGCTACATAGTCGTGATCTGTGATAAGTAGTTTGTCAACAAAGAGACCATTTCACTGCCATATAAGTAAAAAAGAAGTTACGTTTGCCCTGAAAGTGCTACTGTAGTCTCCCAGGAGAGGATCATGGGTGCGGACTCAAGCAAATGAGCATAATTTGTTGAGAGCCAGAAGGACGTTAACTCTGTGTTAAAGTATTATGAGTTAACGCCCTTCTGGCTCCAAACAGACGATATGGTACTACATAATTTGTTAAGCATTATGAAATGTGTCAACTCACAAAGTGGGAAACTGATGCCCACTCCCTGGTGGCCCCGGTTTAAACACTGAATTGAAAAAGAGATGACAGAACCCCCCTCCCCAGGGGCGGATCTAGCTTTTTTCCAAGAGGGGAGGGTGTGGGAGGGTGATACCCCCCTCCCACAGTAGGGAGATTTTTCATTTTTAGGGTTGCCAGCTTGCGATTTTAAGCATACTTGCATGCTCTATTTTTTCTCTTTTTTGTTTTCCTATATATGCACATTAAATGTTTACTTGGCAGCCCAAGGGGGGGGGGGGGGGTTTAAACCCCCTAAACCCCCCCCCCGTAGATCCGCCACTGCTCCCTATACCTTCCATTGTTTGGTGGCATTGATTTCATTGACCTCGTAAGATTACCCCCCCCCCCCCCCCCCATGATGCCAGTGCCCCAAGCTACTGACAGTGATGATTCAAGTGCATGGGCCATCGACGAAGCTTCAAAAGTTCGTATGAGCCATAGCTAGGTAGGAATGGTCTGCAAGCTTCATCCTGATTGGACAATAAAATACCACCTGTGGGCACGGCGAAAACCATGTCTGATTGGTTGAAAGTTTCCTAAGTAAGCTGGACAAGTGGCTAATGAGAAGAAAACAAACCGCTCATTGACAAAGGTTTCCGTACCGTATCTGCCTGGTGCATCAGCAACTTAAAAATGAATTTCCAAAGAGAAAGCGATTTACTGGGTGTTTACCCCATTAACACCGTATTTACAAAATATAATAATAATTATACCTTGATTAACCTGGGATTATAAAAGTGAAAAGCTTCAATCATTATACATTAACTAAATTCAAAGAAGATCAATGAAGTTTTATTATGATTTAAGGCAGTTCAAAGATCAATGAAGTTTTATTATGATTTAAGGCAGTGCCAGGCTGTGACTCAGCTAGATCCTGTGAGCATGACTGAATTTGAATAACACTACCGGTACATGCGCAGCTGGTGAACTGTTATATAATATACTAAGGACTATATGAGTTACTAGGCGTAATTCCTTGACTATACTTACGGTACCTTGATTATACTTATGGTACCTATTGAATATAGATAATTGCAAACACCTCGGTCAAAGGCTATTTTACGATGGTTGTAAATAAAATGTCAACATCATCCGTTCGATAGTATAGTTGAGGCGTGCGTGTACGTGTGCACTACATGCCAAGCAAGCCGATCTACACATGCTGGGCGCGCCGCGCCGGCCGCACCGGGGATCGGACGAACGCGATATGATAACATGTGTATTTATCGAGCGTATATTTTTATATATATACCATAACATCAATCTCTGTAGAACTAGACCAACGAGTTTGTCCAGTAGACTCCTGTTTCATTTATCTTCCGCAGAGTAGTGCAGTGGTAGCTTACAACCATTTTCACTTGTAACTGTTTGACAATCAAGTTCAAAGACACAGATATGGACATTCATGGCGTACGTGACAAAAGTGGGCTTGGGAAAGAGGCAGTTGCTGAGGCGAAGCCGGAGACTTCTGTATATTCTGCGAGTCTCACATCATCAGACGCATGTGCCTATGAGCTATGTTCAGTTATGAGTAAGTTGTGGTGTTCTCACTGCAGAGATGTAAGTTATTGTTCAAAAGAACACCAAGAAAGTGACTGGCATAGACATAAAAAGGTATGTCGAACTGCTGTAGGAGATTCACCGTCAAAAGCCAGTAACCAAAGCATGAGAGCAAGTGTACCAAGCCTTCGGAATCTTCGCAAACGTTCAACAGGTGACAGTAACACAAGTCTGCGTTATTACGAGAGCTCCTCATCATCATCCATGTCATCAATGTCGTCGTCATCGTCTCTTTCGTCATCTGTGTCTAAAGATCTGCAGAGTTTAGCTTTAATGTCCAGCAGCTCTCTGGGAAGTTTATCTGATGTAAATGATGATAGTCAATTCGAACAGGAGAATGAACAATCTTCTAGGTCTTTTCGACGCAACACATCATGTGGTCGTGGGCTCAAACCTTTGTCAGAACTTGGAGAAACAACAGACTTAGATAAGTACAATACCGAAGAAGGCTACACAGGAAGTGTCCCTTCAGTTTCATTTATTCTTGGTGCACCTCACAACACTGGCAGTAGCGACTCCAACGTGATCACATCACCAACCCCATTTTCTGTCGGTGTTGCTCCTCAGCTGAAACTCCCTCCAAAATCAGACAATGGTGACCAAAGTAATGTCCTCTTCAATGTGAACTTATCACCACTGGTAAAGTATATCGTGAAAAACATGATGGACAAGGGTATCTGTGTGGTGGATAAGTTTCTAAATGAATCCTTAGGTGATGAGATCTTGAAAGAAGTGAAGTTCCTTCACCATGGAGGTAACTTGACAGATGGACAGCTTGTATACAGCCAAGAACACACATCCAGCAAAGAGATCAGAGGGGACAAGATTGCATGGACAGATGGTACTGATAAAGGATGTTCAAGCATCGGACATCTCATCTCAAAGATGGATTCAATAATTATGCAGTGTCAAGGGCAGCTTGGTAACTTGGTTATCAATGGACGAACAAAGGTAAGGAAAAGAGAAGATACCATTGCTACTTGGGCCATATTCTGAAAAATATGTTATCTTTTATGTTAAAGTTAATTGCCATAACAAACTGAAATTGTACGGAATAACTACTTGTCATTAGTGCTTGTGCAGATTTTTCTTTTAACTTTACATGAATGCATCCAGCTTTGCACAGACAGTACTAACAAATGACTTCTCCTAATTTTGAATTGTTATGACAAGGAATGGAAATCGATGGAAAATTAACCATGTTGTATTACTAACAGATAATATTGTTTTCAGAATACCATCCCTGGAAACTACCGAACTGTTAGAGGCCCACTGTCTTGCGAAGCACCCTTGTCTGCACATTACTGTGTGATTCAGAACAGAACGCGCTAGTTGGCAAATTAAACCAAAGATATTTCAATAGTAAAAGATTTAAATAACCGGTCTTACTATACAGCTTGGCTGCAGATTGAAGTGCTCTACATGTATGTGTCCAACATTGGTCATGAGCTTTGAAGATGCCCCCAAATTCCTAGTTTGTTTGGATTTTGCAGAGTGACATCTGCCAGTACAAATTTGTAGTCCTATTTGTGCTCTACTGAACACTGCATGCTCAATTGCATAGAGGACACCGACAGTTAATTGTTTCAGCCTATATCATAACTGTAATGGTTTATTGGTATGAGTTATAGACGAGGGCAAAGGATGGATGTGGGTATTTCCATAAAAAAGGGTCCCAATTTGCGACATTTTGGTGTCTCTTTTACATTATAAGAAACATTCATGTTTATTGTTGCTCTGGTTAAAGACAAATAGTGGGGTAAGATTGTAAAGTGATTCTTAAAGTGAAGGTACAATTTTACATGTATGCTTAGAATCACTTTACAATCTTACTCCATTATATGCAGTCTTAATGTCAGAGCCACAAAAACGGGTATTTCATAGATGCAATAAGGACACCAAGATTGTCACAATTTGGGACCTTTATAAGGAAATACCTATGTACTACGGTAGAAACTTATTGGAGGAGGGGGTGCGTGGGGATACTAATTGGGGTATGTGGATGTGCTGCTGGGATGGTTGACTCTTTCAGTAAAGACTCTTGGTAGGTAGACATGGGTCCTAATTTCATTTTAAAAAAGATCCATAGACATACATTGTAGGTCCCTTTAGCAACTTTTCACACAAATCTTAATTTCTAGTTGAAAACATTTTATTTTGCTTTGCAGTCTGTAATTAGTAACACAAGTGAAACCATGGATACAAGGTCAAAGAAGGTTTCCTTTTCTTGTGGTTTTGAAGTGAATGCCTGTAGCTCTGTATATTTTAACTCGATTGAATACTAAACCAGAGATAACTCTGGCTTAGAGTTTAGAGTTAGCTTATCAAATCTAGTCAATGGGTTAACTCGTAAATATTCACAATAAGTTTCCCTTTGATAAGAGGAAGCATGATCTTGCAGTTATCTAGATCACTCTCCCAATAAACACATTTTTTTTAATCCTAAAGGTGCTGTAACATTAAACAGTCAAAATGAAAATGAAGCTTGGTTTAATTTTGCATAATTTCTTCCTTACAATGCTGAAAGGTTATTCTGATTGAAAGATTATTAAAACTGGTAAATCAGAATGCCTTTGATTATATTGTTTCTTCTTTAATGGTTAGATTATAAAATTGTATTTCTTGTATTTCTAGATTATCAGCAAAATTCATAGATAATAATTGCAGAATTCTTTAAAAATACAATTTGTTATGTTTTTGAGAAATACATGTATTTTACCCCTTGATTTTTTATTTTTTATTTATTTTTTTGTTGGTTATTTTGAATGTCATATTTCTTTTCTTAAAGGGAAATTAAATCCACTTCAACATTTTAAAGTTGATTTTGATGAAACAGAAAGCCTGTCAAAAGTTTCAGAGGAGTACATAATCAGAAAACCTTTCAAAAAAAAAAATAGTTAAGGTACAGGTGAGGAAATATTTTCTTTCAACATACATGTGTAAATGGGTCATTCCATGGAGTTGGGGCAATTTTTGTGACATACCATAAGTGAGGAACTATTTCATTTCATTTCATTTCATTTATTTATTTCCACCATAAAAACATATTATAAAAAATCAATACAAGTCAGTATAATAAATAATTGTGGTGGGATCATGGAAAGCACAAATAGGCTTGTTAAAAATGACCCCTTCATACAGAGTACATAAAAACAAAATTATAAGAAATGATAGAATATCAAGTGTACAGAAGTTCATAACACGAAAGAAAGGAAAGAAGAAAAGACGGGATATACAATAATCTAGTACATTTAACATCGTGAATCAAGAAGATGTTGCTTATAAGATCGTTTAAATTGTTTTACAGTCTTACTATTCTTAAATTTAGTCGGGAGGCTGTTCCAAAGGATTGGGCCATTATAAAATATATTTCTACTATCAACCATAACAATGTTTGTTAAAATTGAGTTCAGCATAAAAAGCATAGCCACTTATGTTGAGAAGTACTCTACATGTTGTAGCTTCATGGTGAATCAATATGGCAGACCAAAACTGTATATAATTTTATATAAATGTGATGTCCATGTAACAGTGGTAAAAAACAAATGCATTTTAAACAAAGCTTTGAAAGAGTACCAACTGAAACAGGTATGTTTCTGGCTGGGCACTACTATACATATATTCATTGCATAAAAATCTTCACCAGATGATTTCATCTTCCATGGGTAATAGATCTCACATCAGTGTTACATGGACTTGTCATAATTTTTGCCCCAACCTCATGGAATGACCCAAATGGAAATTTATGAGATGATGTATAGATACCAGAAGGATTTCACAATTCATGTAAAAAAAAAAAATGATCGATCCCGATATCCTCTTCAATTTTTCCCAAAATTTTGCTGCTGGGTCCCTTTTTTCTTTCCTGCTTTTATTCAGACCATATCCTTGTTCAAACCATTGTGATGTAAGGATGGACTTTCCCTTTAATATTTGATATTTACAAGGTGGTGAAATCTTTTATCTAGTTCTGTTCTGGCAATTTATGCTTTGATCAGTTACTTAATTGGAAAGATGGATATAAAAAACAGTTATTTCTTCTCTACATATACATATGTACATATAGAACAGAATCCCAAGTTCATAGCCATCCCTTATGTGTGGGCTACACATACATACATACTATGGATGCATTGAATATCACAACATCTGGACCATATATACTGTGAACGAACTCAGTCGGGTGAATGCACTTTCCCCATAATGTAGAATCTTAACGCTTGACCTTTTTAGAGACTATTCTAATTGCTTTACTACATGTACATTGTATCTCTGCCTTATGGGATGCAACGCTTCTTGGAACCATGTAAACTCTTTACCGATAGTCATATACAGGGAGGATTACAGTACTTCAAGTTTTATTGATCTGAAAGCCCAATCATAATTGTCTCAAATTAATTAATTGATTAGAGTTAGTCTTCAAGTTCTGGTAATGACAAGAATGGTATTCTCACAAAATTTATGATGATGTGCAAGAATTCAAATGTATGGTATCGTTCATACAAATTTGATAGGAAATGTGTAATACATGTAACTGAGTAAGGAGCAAAGATAGATGACTCAATATATGTCAGTCATAAAGATAAGAAAATATGTGTGTGGCAGTGAATATGAAATTTGAGTCCCCAAATACTTCAAGCTATTGATTTACAAATATATTTGCTATCTGTATTTGAAGCCTTGCCCCTCATGGTATTTGGTATTCCATTTGTATTTCAAACTTTGATTATTTCAGATCAGTACAAATAATTTGGAATTATGATGAAAAATGTATCCAGAAAACATTTTTAAACACAAAGTAAAAGATTTCTCATGAAAAAAATAAAATTTGTATTTTTAAATTTTCCTTCCATATGTGTTTACAAAATGCACTCAGAACAGACAGATAGATAGACAGGAGATTTCCAAAATATATACATCTGAAATTAAAGACCATTATGTTTTGCTTGAAACTTGAGGATTCAACCTCTTATTCTTTTACTGACTGATATCTTTTTATAAAACTCTTTAATAGAATTGATATTACTTCTTTCATATCCTCTTTGGTTTTAGGTTAAGTATTCTCCTAACAACGTTGACATCATTCTCTTATGCACCATGTCCTATCCTTACTCTCTTATTTCCTGCAAAGCATATACTCCACAGAGGAGTGGAGAATGTGCACTGTAATGTGCAGAATTGTAATTGGGTGACTGTAAGCACTTTGGTCAGTTACTTGTATCTTGTAATAGTTTTATTTTTATACTTGTCTAGCTTGCTATCTTGGCTATTGAGAACATTGTAGGTTCCTCCGTGTTGCTTGGGAACAACATTGACTATTAATGGTCATACAATAACTCTTGGTTTCTATGCCTGCCTCAAAGGTACGTGTACTTCGTATAATAATATGAAAGGGTAGAAAAGTTATTGTTGAATAATAAATCCCTTTGAAGTACTTTAATGAAATATTGTAAAGTGTCAAGAAGTTTTTTTTTTTTTTTATTTGTACTTTAGTTTATTGAAAGAGAATAAAGAATCAAACCTGCTATATAGTAATGAAAAACTAGAAAATATTTTGCTTAAGTATAGAAACTTTTGCATATTAAAAAAATTCTGAGTTGCATTTGTTATTTCTCTGCTTGATGAAACATTTTCAAATCTAGGCCCATTTGGAAAGTTTCATACACATAAATATTCCTTGTTTTATGGTTACTTTTTTAGGGGGCACTGGTTATTGAAACAAATATGCATTAAGAAATGTTCTTTGCCATTTTGAGCTTTGGATATTACCAACTCACCTTGTTTATTTTTCAGCATTTTACTGTGATGTTCAAAAATCTGTCAATGAAATGCCCATGCAAGATTAGGAATCGAAAGCATCAGAGTCCTAGACTGTTAAAAAGGGATCAATGATAGAGCCTTAAGTATAATCTTTTTAAAGAATTGTCATGGTTTTTGCTCAAAGTTAAAAACAATATAAACATGATAAAATACATACCCCCTGTAATAAAACAAAAACATTGGAATATCACATTTAAAGTGAAAAATAAAATCAAGGAAAAATGAATATTGAAAGCGAGACAATCATAGACCAGTAATAATAGGTTGGAATTATAATGCCGTAATTTGAATTATTGTTTTTATTTTTTTGTATTCTCTGTAAAAGATTAGTGTAAAGGAATTAAATTGTTTTATTTTAAATATGTACATAGCCAAATATGACCATGGTAACACAGTATTTTACTGTTACTAATTCTTATTATTTTATGCAATGAAAGTCACTTATCATTGGCCCAAATTATAACCTAGGCTTTTTGTTCCATTGGGTAAAAAAAAGAAAGAAGAAGAAGAATATCTGGGACAGGAAAAGATGAAAACAATACGTTATCACCTTATGAGATGAAAGTCTAGCCAAGGTAAGATGAGGGTAAAAGTCCAAGTGCAGCTAGCATGCTTGTGCCTGCACGTACTCCTTTGGGTCATTACAAGAATGTAAACAAAACCTGTTTATACAGTCACAGTGCCTTATCATAGTATTTCATCATCTGTCATTACTTCTTTAAACTAGAGGTTTGCATCAAATTACACTTGATGATCAATTACAATTTTTCCCATTTCCTTTTTTTTTTTTTAATTCACTAATATCAAGTATGAACAACACAAAATGTTTAATCTGGAACCTTTGCTTTTTTGAGAAATCTCATGTTTAGTGTAGTGTTTAGGATCGTTTAGTCACAGATAAATTTCTTGTATACAAACCTGATACTCTTGATTGTAAATGTCTCATGGGTGAAAATTGTGTCATACACCAGGGCTCGGCACAAACTTTGTGTCTGTGGGCACCAGGCCCTAGTTTACATTTTGATATTTTGGGGGTTTTCAGTAAATTTTGATTGATCCATTTGCACTGGGCCCAAGTAAGTGTTAAGCCAGGCATAATTGGAATTGACAGATAGGTTCCTATGCTGCAAATAAACCTAAAAAATCTCAAAGTGAATCACAACAGATTAATACATTACTTTTTAATTGCTTCTTTCCTCCTCACAGCACAAACAGTACCACAACTCTTTTTCTTTTTCTTGATTCAGTTCACAGAGACACAATGATAGTTTGGGATACTTCAAAATTGTTGTAGTGCCTTGACAAATTCAAGTGACCTGCATGATGCGCAAGGAAAGTTTTTGAAACAAGGAAGAATTGACTAAAAACAATCAGAACAATTTAAAAAAAAAATTGTTTTATTGATTTCAGTCTACTAATGTATAGGTTAACTCTTTATTTTCTATAGATCGAAACCTGATACTGCGACATTGCTAGGAGTATATGGTACATGTGCAATGTACTGTGCCAAAAATTGACTGTGGCAGTCAACTGTTTGTTCTGTTGGTAAACCAAAGTTGGGAAAAGAGTTAATCGGAACAACAATCAACTAGAAAAATTTAGAACTTCCAAATGAGTTTTCTCCACAAATGCTCGATAACTATGGTACATGTAATGATTCAGTTTGTTTCTACCCAAAAGAGAGAAAAAGAGTGACAGAGCAGTATACTATTGTGTAGATCATTGTGGTTTACTAAAAATAGATAGCCAGTGTGACCAAGGCAGGCCTAAGAAAAAAGATTTTCTTGGCTAGAGATGATTCCCCCTACTTATATTGTCCTTTTTAAAGTTTACAAGCAATTTGAAGAAAAACTAAGGTTCATGGCAATACATTACTTGGAATTCTCCATAATACAGACATACTATGTATTATTGTGAATAATCCAAACAAACTTCAGTTCCCGATCATTGACAAGTCAATGCAAAAGTTCTGCAATCAATCAAAATTTATGATCTGCAAAGACCCCTTTCACACTCCCTGTTAGACCGCTCCAAGTTAGACCGCTCTAGAGGAACGCGTCTTGAAGAACAGTTTGATTGCTTCACACTCCGCGCCATTTTTTATGTCTCAAATCGCTCAACGAGTCAAAGTGATCTTGTTGCTATGGCAGCTCAGGTCAGCGGGTCAATTTTTTTCGTGCGGAATTCAAACGGTATACTGCCTGCCTGATGCATTCTCGCGCAACACACACACACACTCACTTCCGGTTGAAGTACGCTTTAGGATCATTTTCGCTTTCACACTGCACGTTAGAGCGGTCTAAGAACCGTTCCTCAAGACCACCTCCCGAGGTGGTCTTCTGGGGCGCTCCAGAAGAACGCTTCCTGAACCACTTTAGCATTCACACTCACCTCAGAACTGCTCCTGAGGAACGGGTCTTAGTTAGACCGCTTTAACGAAGTGAGTGTGAAAGGGGTCTAAGACTGCTATAGAGGGAGTTGTGATTGTTATCGATTTCAACTGTGCGAGAGCTTTTTCTCAATCTCCACATTCATAAAACTAGGCCCTGGACATGATAATGTTCTTTGGTGTCTCCTATTGTTGTGATTACATTTAAAAGGTCTTTATTGCTTTCTCACCGAAGAGTGTCACAAAGGGGGGGGGGGGGGGGGGCAGTGCAATGTGTGTGACATCCTCCCTCCCCCACCCCCATCCCCCCCCCCCCTAACGAGAAATATTCTGTTGGCAAATTCAACATTTATAGGCTGTAGGCAAATGTAAAAAAAATTGATGACTTTTTCTTGTTTTTTTTTAATTGCAACTACCTTGTACTATTTTTTTGTAAGCAGAAATGGTCTAAAGATGCCCCTGTTCTCACCATAATGCCAAAGAAGTTATATTTAGATGGGACTTAATGTTTACAGTAGAATTTGAGAATTTTGAGACTGAATGTGGAAGGTATGTCAATAGGTGGTTAACCCCTCTCTGACCTGCTTTCCTAACAGTTTTCTGCACGTACTACCCCTAAATGATCCCAAAATAGCAACAGGGGGGTATTAGGTAGGACTATCATTTACTCTCATTCACATCCCACCTTGCCAAAAATGTTCATGACAAAAATCTTTGGCAGTGTTGTGTTTTTGGAGAAAAAAAGGAGAACTAAGCTGTGATGACAGCCCTGTGTAGTTGCTTTTGTATTTTTGTCTTTCACCGGTCCCGTTTTAGACTGTGTAGTCCATACGTGACTCCTTGGTTGAGTTTGAGCGTGGATCCTTGGTTTGAGGTACGACCAGCTGGGTAGCCTACTGTTTGGGGTCAACGTACACCGCTGTTGTACACACTCTTTTCTGCACGTAGTCTAATGCTAATGACATGCAAATGATCATGGTCTGTTTGGGATGGCAGGGTGTCCGGTGATGGAATATCAAATCTCAAAATAAGAGCTTGATATCAACAAATCAATGTTTGTTTTGGGATAGTACAACATAGATGTACCAGAGACTATATGCACTACATGGGGCAATACAATAGCATTCAATTCATCATCTTGATAATATGGTAGAGACTGAAAACTACTCTCTGATAGAAAGAAAGGAGGGATATATATGTAGCAATTTTTATTGCTTTACTCCACCTATTTTAATGACATTTAGCAGAGTCTAGTATTAGTATAGCCCCGCATTTACTTCTAAGGTCTAGCAAAAGCAATATATCTACGAGAATCTTGGCATTACTTACTGCATAAACCACACTCATGAGGTTTTCATTCAGTTTTTCTTCTAATCTTATACACAATGTATGTGTAAATGTTTATTTAAAAAACCAGCCCAGTTTGAAACCTAACAAATGTGGTTATTACCGTAAAGGTCAAGGTAAGCTCCACAATATAGCACATTACCCTGTATGTAGAGATGTCGTGGTCTAGTAAATAATCTCCGGACTGCAGATCAGACGGTATGGGGTTCAAATCCCAGCCTGGCACTAATGTCCTTAGTCAAAATATTAATCTACATTTGCCACTCTCCACCCAGGTGTAAATGATATACTTGAGCGCTAGTTACTTTGGCGGCTCGGCTATAACCAGGGTAATAATGTGCAGCACCATGAGCATCATAACGTGATAGATATGAGCGCTATATAAGAAGCCATTATTATTTCTAATTTGACTGCATGGTAACGGAAAAGTACAACTACATTCTTCATTTATTCTTTTTATAATAAAATCAAGTGAAAATATGATACTTGTCTGGTAATTAACCAGTTGTACTCTACAACCTGCCTTAGTGACCACCTGAATAAAAAGACCACCTGCTTCTAAAGAATACATTTTCTCCAGTGATTAGCCTTTATAGTTGTACAGGTTTCAATGTACATGTAGGGCTATTGTATTTCTATTGAAGTAATTATCATATTACAGATGAAGGAAGTGTTTTTACAAAGTGAATGAAAATGTGCTTACCAGATGTGCACATTTAACTTGTGACTGGATATTTTCCCCTTAGTTCCTCTAAATTCTCTGTTAATGCACAATACAATGCACAGTGTACAATATTTGTCTGTTTGCTGTGTCTCATCTTTCTCACTTGGCTGCAGAAGACACTTTCTTACATTACTCCTCCATTTTTTCTTCTTTATTTTCTGCAGGCTATGGTGGCATGTTACCCAGGCAACAACACAAAATATGTGAAGCATATCGACAATCCAAATGCAGATGGACGTTGCATTACTTGCATATACTACCTCAATAAAGACTGGGATACAAAGGTATAAACAGAATAAAAGTCATTATCACAATGCTTAGTAAAGAAGAATTAAGAGAATTATTGATATTTTCTGTAAAGAGCCAGAAGGGCTTAAATCGCATCATTTTACACTGGGTCTCAGCAGATGATATCGTCTGTTGAGAGCAAGAAGGGCTTAAATCTCATCATTTTACACTGGGTCTCAGAAGATGATATCGTCTGTTGAGAGCAAGAAGGGCTTAAATCTCATCATTTTACACTGGGTCTCAGAAGATGATATCGTCTGTTGAGAGCAAGAAGGGCTTAAATCTCATCATTTTACACTGGGTCTCAGAAGATGATATCGTCTGTTGAGAGCAAGAAGGGCTTAAATCTCATCATTTTACACTGGGTCTCAGAAGATGATATCGTCTGTTGAGAGCAAGAAGGGCTTAAATCTCATCATTTTACACTGGGTCTCATTTGATTGGATTCTTTCCCTTTGTATGCCTCTGCTACTGAAAATTAGTGCCAGAGGCATAATGTTTTCTTTTTGTCCACCTGTCTATTCCATCCCTATTATATATTTGGGTTTTCAGATTTGGTCCACATTTTATATTTTGGTACTCAATTTGTAGCAGTATTCATATAAGCCATTGTCTACTTTGTTCATAATACCAGAAGTGATTCTTACAAGCAATAAAATGAAAATTGCTGTTATCAGAAGAAATAATTTAACTTTGTAGATGTTAAAGTTTCAACAAATAAACTCTAGTTTACCCAATATGATCTATCCACAACATTGCATGGATTTGTTCCTTGATTTACTGAACAATTTACAAATTTTTATAGTGAATTTGTAAGATAAACAGAGGGCTGATGAAAGACTTTTATATTCTTTTAATAAGATTATGAATTCAATTTACTATGTCCTTTTATACCCTCACAAAAAAATCAGTTCCATTTTATAGCAGTCAATAAGGAAAACCTCACTCTGATAAATATTGTTAATAAATACCATTAGCCAGATAAGACTGTATGACTTGCATTCACATTGATTGTAAATATTATTCTGATAGATAGCTATCTTCTACTTGAATATCTCCCTGGTATACATTTACTTAGAACCTTCTTTCTCCTTATCCTCCTTACGGGTGGCGTACGTGCAGTTTCAATCATGTGACTCATATGTCCCAACATACCCTCTTCCTCTGCCAACACTGAATCGTAAAGTTAGTCTTTCATAAAACTGGGTCATATATCACCTTCAGGGTATTTTAAATATATGGCATGAGTCTGTTAACATACCAGCAGTCTTCCTCTGGTAGATTTGTCCACTTTTCTTCTTGAAAGTGTGAAAATATTTGTAATTCAATTGTCAAGCAGAATTATCATACATTTGAATGTCTTAAAAGTAAAAATGATTTTATGGGGGTTTTTTTGTTGTGTGTAGCAAGTATAGAAGAGAAGGGGTGGGGACCTAGCAGTAGGCCTCATTGTATATAAATTGCCTTTTCTAGAAGAGGTATTTGTTTACTTGGTTATCTTGCAGTCCATAAAGCTTCATGGGGTTATTAGTTATTAATCAATATTTCATGACAACTCAAGTATGTATTCCTACATCAGCAATTGATATAGCTCCCTTGTCAACACATTATGGATCATGTTAGAAAGCTTTAAGAAGATCATTAATGTGCATTATATAGAACAGATTACAGGGGGTTTTATTCATGAGGTAGGCGCTACTACGTGACAAAACACATGTTCGTTGGTGATAAACAAATATTCTGTAATTTATTAACCAAGCATAACTTGCACTTCAGCTGTAAGATTGAAGTCCTCCATATGATCAATGTAATACAGAGAATTCCTCTCTCTTTCTGTAGAATGAGGATTGAGCTATTTATGATAACAAAAGTACTCCAAGGTTTTGGTGTATAGCTAACAGTTGTGGTTTGTAAAGGGGCTTTTCAAATTCCATAGAAATTCCATTTTCCTTTTCCTTATTCTATTTGCATTCATTCCTTAATTATTTTCATAATTTGCTGTCTTTTCTTTGTCATGTTATTACTTATAATTCTTCTTCTTCTTCAATTCTTTACCTTCATCTTCACATTCCTTTCCTTTCACTGGTTTGTTTGGATTGGACTAACTAAAAAAAATTACACCACTCAAGTTACATATACATGTTATATCACAGCTAGGATTGATGGGATTGTTGCTTTTTGTTTTTTTGTTTTTTAGTTTATTACTTTGCTTTTACCTTAGTTCATTGTTATATTATTTGGTGAAAGCATGGTATGGCAGCATAATTTATAAGACCATATTTATTTTCAAGAAGAAAAATAAGGTTTTCTTTGTAAAAGAAAAAAAAAACATAGTAGAAGTTAAAATATTTGAATTCATGTGATTAGAACCTCCTATGGTTAAGTATTCATTCAATTCAAAGTATATTTTGCTTGGAAATCTTTTCATATTTTGGTTGGATTCAAGTTAAACATTCTTTGTTGCTATGGTCACTTGATACACACTATACAGTGGAGATTCTAGTAACTATTCAAGTGACCATTAAAATTAACGATTATTCAAAGGAAATCCAACCGTGATGGCCAGTTGAAGTAAAATTTAAATTTTTTTTTAAATGTCAGAGTTATGTCCAGTGTTATAGCTAGGAACTTTTTAGTGGTGGTTCAAATTTCACTGACTTGACAAGCAACAAGTCGTTCCAAAGAGATCGATGGTATGGCGACAGTATAGCTGTCAGAACAGCAGCTTCCGGTATACGCTACGTAAAACATGATATCTGTTTGTACGTGCAAATTACGGACCGTAGTACAGTATAGTGCGTAACAAAAGACAATAAAACTCGGCAAATCTTTAGTAAATAATCATTTATTGTCAAATTGAAAGCATGATTATCGTAAAATTGCAAATAAAACACGATTAAAGATGGAAATATGAATGTAAGTACCACGTTTCTTCACAAACAGTTACGTTGAATGCAGTTTCTTATGTGAAATTAGTGCCGGTCGGAAGCAATGTTTTTCACCCGGAGTGGTGGACGGAAATCCCCCGTGCTGGACGGGCCCGTCCACCACCGACCACCGTAGCTATAACACTGGTTATGTCACATTCAAATTACAAATTCTTTTACTTTTACACACTTGTGATTGTTCAATGATATATATATATATATATATATATATATATATATATATATATATATGTGAATACATAATGCATTGTTTTAAAATGTGATGATGTTGTTTTTTTGTCTGTCTATCAATAGAAGCATGGAGGTCGTCTTCAGATCTATCCTGCAAATCAGAACATTGTAGCTAACATTGATCCAATCTTCAACAGACTCATCTTCTTCTGGTCTGATAAACGCAATCCTCATGAAGTGCTTCCAGCCAAAGCCACAAGGTGTGTATAGATCTCTAGTCTCTAGGACCTCATTCTCTAGGACCTCGTTCTCTAGGACCTCATTCTCTTTACAGGGATCGCTCTTATGCAGCACAGTGTGCACACTAGGAAGCACTTATAGCAAGCGTATAAGCAACTGTACTCAGGTATTCAGTTGCTGTGATCTATCGAAGGACGCGCTTCTTTGAGATGTCTTACAGTGGCGGATCTACATAGGGGGAAAACCAGCCCGTACCCCCTCTTTTGAAACCCAACTGGCATACCTTAAGTACACAATGAAAAAAAAATTGCCTCCTTAATTGTGTGCTTTTCCAGCTCTGTGCCACCTCTTTTACAAAATCCTGGATCCGCCCCTGTATGAAACTATATTTCACAATTCCCATCATCAAGATTGTTAAAATATTGATCTAGTGTTAATTTACTAGTGTAAATACACTGTTCACATATGGCATCATCACAGACAAAGGTTTAGACATCTTGGCATGGACCTAGATTGAGGCTCTTTCGAATATGCCACGGTAAATCGCCTAAAAAGCTGAAGGGGTTTTAAAGCATACTGTGCTTTACATTTCTGTATTTTAAACACACAGGTAAGTGAGTATTCTTAGGACCTTTCTTGCATCATGCATCCCCACTTAATTCATTTAAATCAACAAAAAAATACACCACAGTTTTTTTGTGGTGATTTACCGCAGAATATGTGAACGTGCCTCCAATGAATACCCTGACATTGACCCTGCATCATCATAGCTATAGGTTTAATCATGTTTGGCTGGACTTAATTTACTGGTGTGAATACACTGATATTGACACAGCGTCATCCCAGTTAAACACATTTTACCTGGTGTAAACACATTCATAGACTTTGTGAACACTGTGGGTTATGATGCTTGCTGGATTGACATTGAACATCAGAACGTGTCATGACAGGGTCTGTCAAGGTATGTGACAAGATGGATACTAGACAAACATGAGGTGGATGCCATCCAATCCTCATCATGTGCTGCACATGTAATGTTGATCTTATAAATCTATAAGATTACTATCTCATGTCCAAAATACGTAGCACTTGCCCTTTCATCACATAAAAACTTGTTGTATCAATTTGCATTGTCTTGATACACATGTTCATAATTAGCATTTCACTCTCACTCTCTCTCTCTCCCTCCCTCTCTCTCTCTCCCTCTCTCCCCCTCTTTCCCTTTCTCTCTCCCTCTCTCTTTTATACAATATGTAACCATTGGTCCTTTTACATATAAATGATTTATTATTGAATTATAGGAAATCCTTATATCTGAATTCCTTTGTTAATCATGGAATTATCCATTTTCCTAGACAAAACTCAAAGTTAAAATACTTGAATTCCTATGTTAATCATGACATTATCTATTTTCTTAAATAAAACAAAACAGTTAAAATTAATTGGGGAAAAATACATATGTAGGCACTGGCACATGATTCATGTTACAGTTATTTAAATTGGTAAGGTATCTGAAATAATAGAATGATAGATTCCCCCCTCCTGAAACTATTGGGTTTAATCCTGTATACAAACATAGTAGGCCTATACTTGTAATGAATCTGGGGTTATACTTCCTATCATGTTTATTATATTGAACATGATAGTCATAATGTATAATATATATTGAAGTACAAAGTACATACTACATACTGTCTGAATGAGATATGTAAATGATATGAGCTGACGCCATCCTGCCTCTCAGCAGACAATATGTACATTAATGTCATTGTAGGAGAAGTAGCTATTTTTCTTGTACTTGGTAGACCTCTTCACCAAGTGGAGGTACATAATATACTGTCTAATGTTATGTTATTGGTATTTATATACTTGGTCAGGCATAGAGTAGACGCTGTGGTGATCGGCTGGGAAGGGGTTTGCGTCTGGTCCATCATTTGCACTGCAAAATCTCTTTAAAATACATAACATCATAGCATATCACACATCGCGCACACACACACACATGCATAGGGTAGGTACCAAAGTAACGAACGAATAGCAGTAGTGATGAAGAAGTATTTAGATTTTACATTTTAGCGATATAGGGTGGTCTCACTACTGAAATATGAAAATACGTATTTCTTAAGCATGTGGCTAAGATTACATGGTTAAAAAAGGTGATCTGTATTTCAAGAAATTTTCAGCTTTAGATCAGGATTTTTTGTGAGTTGCAAGCTCAAAAGTGTCTGACCGTACGTTGCAGTCATCAGTAGTCAGTATGTAAGACACACGCGATAGCTCCATATTGTATATTGTTATTTCAATGTCTAATAATCGCTGCATTTATCATCTGTACTGCATGTGGCGAGCTACAGAGTGCACGGGATGCTGGCTCAGGCCACTGGGAATGCGTGCAAAAACAGTAACAGTATGGACTTTCATTCTTGAATAAAGCATTCTAAAATTTGATTTTGTCTTAAGTGGCTGAAAAACAAGGCCTTTGCTCTATGTTGTATTTGTATTTATATTCCACCCAAATTCTCATTGACCAAGAAACCTATTATCACCTAAAATCAAAGAAATAGGATTTTTGTTGTTGTTTTTGTTTTTGTTTTTGTTTTTGTTTTTTGTTTTTTGTTTTTGTTTTGTTTTGTTTTTTTTTTTTTTTTGGGGGGTTGGGGGTTGGGGGGCTTATCAAAATTATACATAAGCTTATAATACATACACTTCAGATGTATTATATGGTGGTGGTAGAGGATTCCTGACATATATCATTATCAGCTGGTCAGTCTTATTGCCTAAATGGATTCCTGACATATATCAATATCAGCTGGTCTGTCTTATTGCCTAATTGGACATGTAATTGCATTTGTAATCAGGGTCAAACTCATTAATGAGAGAGTAAATTAAAGGGAAATGGTTCCATGTACACTGTATCATGGTTATATTGAATGTCATAATCAATTTTGATGACACACTTTTCCATCAAAGTATGGTAAACCAATGATAAAATGCTAGATTTAAGAGGCCTGAATCTTTAAAATCAAGCAAAAGACAAAAAGCCAAAGTCAATATTCATATGACAATCTGCACAGTGTGCACAGAGCAAGGATATGTTTAACCCATCAGGCCTTTTTGTGGCCTCTTTATTTAATAACTGTTGCAAGATCTTTACAGTCGAAGGCAATCATCTCTGTTTGTATGCTATGACATCAGGCAATGCTTTCAATGCTGTCTTAAATGACTGCAACTGATATTTAATCCATCAATGCATATGACGTCCATTATGAAAATATGTAGTGTGAAAGGAGTTGAATGGTTGATGGTTATACGCTTCTGGTTTCAAGTATATGCTATGCTATTCTAATATAACTGTGCACATATCATAATCTTGTACATGTGGAAATGCTCTTGGCATTTTTCCAACAAGTTTTTATTTCTCTCTTCACAAATATTTGTACTACATGCATACACCCAACAGCAAGAGAAAATTGTTTTGCTTGAAGTAACAAGATATGTAGGGGACTTGACATTTAATGAACCTAGAAAGTTCTTTTCATTGAAGTGTTTTTTGGATTTGTAATCCAATGTTATCTCCAAACAATTTCAGCTTTGTTGCTGAAAAAGCAACTTTGAGCATTTTGCATAATTTGCATAAATCCAAATGACCACATGTGTAAGCATGTTAAAAAGCAGTCAAACCTTTGTAATAAAGCTGATTTGTGTGAGAGTAGAAAAATAAGAGAAACAGGATGGTGAAAGTTTGAAAGAAATTGGAAAAGAATAAGAAAGTTATGAATGTTTGAAAAATGAGATCACTAAATCTATGCGAATAGCACATTGGCAATTTGGTGAATCGATTGTGATGAATTCATGGTCAATAATTCTCCCACTTGTCGTACATCAAAATACCTTTAAATTCCGGTTTTCTCCTGACTGCCTTTTCCATCTGGGCAGTACTCAAAATATATTGTAGATACCATATTGTTATAGGTCCTCCCAAAAAGAAAAAGATTCTGATGAGTTATATATTTTGAAAAATTGATATTATTTTAGTCATTTTTTGTTTTGGAGTGAATGGGAAAATTGACTGCTGCTACATCGCAGTGACCATACAGATATGGCCAATTTGAAATTCATGTATGTATAATGATTACAACTTTAAAAACTTTCTTATTGTTTGTCCGATTTCATTCAAACTTTCACCAGACTGATTCTCTGATTTTTCTACCTTCACACAAATTAAATTAATACAAAGGTTGGATTACCCACAGCCCAAGACAACTTACGCACAATGTGCGCTGCACCCAACGCTATGGGTGTTGTTAATCTTGTGCAATTAAACCTGTGGTAAAATAAAACCTCCCTTTTTTTATTTCACAGGTTGCATTGCACAAGATGAACAACACTCTGGATTTTAGATATATGCAAATTGTGCAAATAATTGTTCATGTGTTCTGTAACCATTTATGATTACAAATCAACAAATAAGTTCAACAGAAACAATTTTCTAGGTTCGCAGTAGAGGAGCGTCAAATGAACTAATATCTTCTATATCTCTAGCAGTCACTGACATTGTTGAAAACCAGGTCAGGAGCATGATTCTGCATTTGTTGAAGGGATGTGTGGCTTGACACTGCCTTTGTTTTAAACTTGGCATTTGAACAAATAAACATAGGCAGGAAGTGGAACTGACACATTCTTAACCACATATTTGTTACATTCATGTGGTGTTCATGTAGTTGTACTTCCTTTCAACACATTTTTATTTTTTTGTTTTTTTTTGTAGGTTTTTTTTCTGTAACGATGTTCATATCATAATACGGTGCTTGCGAATCCAACCTCCCTTCGAATCCAATTTTGCCATCAGTGATATTTGTACATCTCTAAAAATATGTTATGAAATTGTTTTTTCAAATATGTTGTTAACATTTTCTAATTCTATGAACTCATTATTAGCAAGTCATTAACTTTGATGCCTATAGTATATGTTAGGCCCTGCTTGATTGAATTCATTGTACTGGGCCATATATGTTATTTTGTATGTCTATCTATAATAAATGAAACATATAATTGCATCACTCTTTTAAAGTTGCACTTACATTTAATTATTCATTTTATATTTTTTATTATAGACATGTAGCTGGGCCCTGTTTGATAAAGATTTGAGATTGATTCAAATCAATCGCATCTTGATATCAATCGCATCTCTGTACTAATGAGATGGGAGATGCAATTGAAATCAAGTTGCTATTGATTTTAATCTATCAGAACTCTTTGATAAGATAGGGCTTTGATAAGACAGGACCCTGAATAGGAAAATAAATATTAATATTGAATGGGACCTTAGCATGCTTCTAAGTTCTACGAACACCTCATTGTCATACTTTGTTTCTGTATTATTTTCACCAATCGCATCTTCTCTATTCTCTCTATTCAAGTATGCTATCACAGTGTAGTTTGGGGGGAATATTTTCTTTCAATCTCTTCAAATGCAGGTATGCTGTCACAATATGTTTCCTTCATAATATTTTCACCAAAAAGCATTTCTCTCTTTCTTGAGGTATGCTATCAGAGTGTGTCTTCTTAATATTTATTTAGTTCCTTTATTTAACTCCTTGATAATATTTTCATCCAAAAGCATTTTTTTCTCTCTTTGCTCAGGTATGCTATCACAGTGTGGTTCTTTGATGCAGCTGAGAGAGCCAAAGCCAAATCAGCAGGGATGGATCCCTGACAGACAGAGCAGTGGAGACATCCATCTTCTTGATAAGGTACAATGAATAATTAAGAGTTTTCTAGCTGAATTTAAAGATTTTGACTGAGTTGAACAGATCTATGTTATGGATCAAGGTGATGGGGGCGCTTGGCTTTGGAGGGGTTTTGATGGCATGTTTAAAAGAAGCATGAAGGTTTAAGAAAATTATTAATACAGTCGACATATGTATGTCTTTTAAAGTTAGTCAACTTTGAGTTTTGAAAATGCATGAAAATCATATTATCCTGAATAATGTGGGGTTATACTATGACAAAAAGAGTATAAATATGTTATGTTTCAACTTTCATGGTATCTCTGAAAAGTATATACATTTTCAGACTTTTGATAGTTGTAAGCTAGAAACATGAGATAGGCTTTATTGTCATTTTGTAATAAAATCAGTTTAGGAAACTTTTTAAATTCATTTCCAAAGAAATGTAAGTGGAATTTATGTCAAGAACATAGGAAAGAGGTATTGATTTATTTTTTAAACATATTCCAAAGCTCTTTCCATGGTCTTAATTCAGTTGCAACAATTCTTTTCACAATGACTACTACAATAATGAACACTTTATATAAAATATTCATTTATTTTGTAGATTTTTGAAATTTATTCATTAAAACATATTTTGCTAAAACAATAATGAACACTTTATATAAAATATTCATTTATTTTGTAGATTTTTGAAATTTATTCATTAAAACATATTTTGCTAAAACAATACAATCAGATCATTACTGCTTCACATTATGATGAGAACTCAGGATTGTATGCAAAGAAATGTAGGCATGTAAACATGTGGAAAGTTTGTTGAACTCCTGCAATTAGTCATGCCACCATTAGTATTTAGTTGACTGACATGGCAGGCATTCATCATCTAGAAACATCTCCAGTATTTTTCCCCTTCCTCATTTGTTGTGTCCTCCATATGATCAATGTCTGTGGGTGTCATCTACTTGTATATGCAGTCATTCCATCACCTTGGTAAGAGGGGTGGGGGTTATTTGTCAAAACAAAACAAAACAAAACATGACAGACTGGTTTTCATTGATTTAATCAAGATAAAGTTGAGTTCTAGTCATGAGATTAAATTGTGAAAGAAACTGTCTCAAAGCAATTGGGAAAGGTTGATTATGTCTACATGTATATTTGATTCATCAAGATTTCATTCATACATAGTATAGGTCTCAGCTAGTTGATAGCTCAGCATGTTTTCATTTTCTTTTTTGCCCCACCAGTGGATAAAAAAACTTTAATTTTTTTTCTCTCACAGACTGACAAATTTGCATCAAGATGAGAATAATGAGTGTTAAACTAGGATCAAATCAATCTTTCTTGAAAATATCTATTTGTGACATTAATGTTCAACACCCCTTTTAAAAAAAGGGGGGGGGGGGCCTATCCAATGACCTTGCCGGACCTTGTCAATTAAACAAACATGAATTTCAGTCACTTAAGATATTAATGAAAAACCTGAAAATGATTTCTTCATAAAAATCTGAAAATAAAATAATGCTTAGTCTTAACTGATCAGGCTCTTTTATGCTGTGAAGTTTTGAAATCGTCAAAATAATAAGAACTTGAACTTTAACTTGGATTTGAACTTCATTTCTAGTGACCCCTTTCGGAGTATGAGACAGTTACAGTATTAGTATACATGTAGAATCTAGTCCCGTATGTGCATTTTTATATATGTTCTAATATAACGAGAAAACGACTATAACGAGGAAAATCCTTCAGTCCGAAGGGCCTCATTATATCGAGTTTCGTGTATATGGGACTGCACATACTAGAGGCAGGAATGTTCACCCCAAACATTTCAGCTATTTCTTGCCATATTGTGAATATGAGGGCATTCAAAGAGATATCCTTTTCAGGGGACATTTCTAGTGTGATGTTCTTCCAACTGATGTAAAAAGAATAAGAAAGCTCACAAATGATATTTGACCTCTCCCAGAACTCACCTTCTCTTTAAACTGTGCAACACCATTTATTTTGACTTCTTGATTTTGTTATCATAAACCACACAGACACAGTAATCAAACTAAACAATGTGCCATTTTTTAATTGGTAAAAGCAAGGGTGAATTCATGCTTCTGAAAGGAATATTTTCACTGATGAAAGGATCCAAATAGGATTCCATCATTGTCATTCACATTTTCTCTTGAGCATATCTAACTATGAATACCAATGCATTGCAACCTGATCTTAACATACAAGATGCTTTGTATGAGATGGCAAGTTCATGTGGAAAGATGTATGGATGAGGTTGCTGTGACAACCTGACATTTCCTCAGGGAACATTGTATGTAGCCTGAACCCACATAACGATGTGTGATCAGTGAGGTATGCCAGCATGGTTGATTGATTTTATTCTATGTGGCTGGCTGGCTAGCTGGCTGGCTGGAGCAGGTCTACAATCTAGTGTCATCCTCATTCTAGCAATGTCTCACAAAGGAGGAACTGATCTCATCAATCATGACTAATGTCATTGCTTGACCTGACCTACAAACTACTCTCTTTGATTCCTTTTGGTCTGGGGTGTTGGCTATTCTTGGTTCTGGCTGTTCAAGGGGAAGTCCACCCAGATATCAAGTTGGTTTTATAAGAAGCAGAATAATTAAATAAACAGATCAATGAAAGCCTGAGTAAAATCTGATAAGGTAGCTTAGTGAAACGTAATGGTATGTAAAGACACAGGAAAAACACAAAGAGCAGAATTACTAGTTTTGTCTGGGCATCTAAAATTACAATGCGACTTATCTGAATAATTTTTTTCATATTGTTTTGCTTTAAAGTGTTAATACAATTAAATATTTATTCTACATCTTAATATTTTGGTCCTGCCTCTATGGAATAAAATTATGAGTTTGAATTAAAAAATAATAATTTGCATCTTTCCTTCATTTTTATAATAAGAAAGCTATTGATTAAAGTTTTAATCAATCACACACAAACTGGCAAGTCTGTGACATTTCTTGCAAGATCCTCTTCCATTTACCCTGTACTAAAAATATCATAAATTTCTATTTTCTCTAAAGAAAATATTTAATCATACATGCAGCCTATGTTTAATCATTGCACATATGTTTTTACACAAAAAATGTATGAAATAAAATTAGTCCTTCATTAAGAACTAAGAAAAACTAAGCAAATGGAAGAGGAACTTGCAAGATACATCAGAGAATTGCCCATTTGTGTTTGATTGATTACAGCATAAAAAACACATAACTTTTTTTATTTCTTATTGGATTTAGCTCAAACTTTCAGTAATCCGTTTCTCTCATTTTTCTGCTTTTATTGAATCAATGAAATACCAGGGTGGAATTCCTCTGTAAAGATTGATCTGGTTTTGATCTTAGGAGATCATTAGAAGTGAGTGCTCACTTCTTAGAGGGGAGGGGGGGGGGGGGGGGGTTATAATAAATGAGTGCAAAATATGCCTGGAAATGCCAAAATTAGACATTGGGTTAAGAAATCAAATTACACTTTGGTATTTTTTTGTCATGTTTTATCAGCAATCAGGAAAAACAGAATATTGGGTAAAATCTTTTTAGAAACATTTTAGGGAAAAGCTGAAAAGACTGATTAATATTTTTTGCACACTTATCAGTAACAAAAATTTTAAAAAGATTGTCCAATCTTTATTCTTCTTTACTTGTGGAGAGGTCTGTAGAGGCTAGCTTTGGTAAAATGTGTATCAATCTTTGATATATTTGTGTGTTCAAGCATAGATCTTGGAATATAATTTCCTTTATGATAGTGAGGACATTGGACCTTTACTGTACCATATATTGATGCAGCAGCATAGCCAAGAGGGATGACGGGGCACATACTCCACCCCCCCACAAATTTCTGGCACACCCTACAAACAAATCTTTAAAAGAGTGATAATATAAAATAAGATAATTTAAAGCTTATGTACAGTTTTGGTAGCAAAAAGGAAATAGGAAAGAAACGTGTTAAACATCGTCTCATTTTGTTTTCTATGTATCAAAAGATGTTTGTACACCATCATTTGGTATTCCATCAATGATTTCTGGTGAATTTTACCGTAAATATATGTAAGGAACGCTAGATCATGGCAATATACTGCCCTACGCTAGGACCTTTCCACCCCGACGGCTCTCCGCACAACAATCTTGAGGCTCGCACAGAGATAGCATGTGTGTCACTGAGTGTAGGTTTTGAACGCGTGTATGATGTACCGTGCATGCTGAAGTTGTTGGGAGTTTATATCCCTGACCCGGCATCTAAATTATTCTTTGGCTCTCATTTGTTTAATATGCCACTTCAGGATGTGAAATCTTCACAGCATCTTTGTATTGCTAGTATCTTGCTAGAATGTCAAGTTTAAATACTTCAACATATTTTTTCCCTTGGTTGCACACTCCTTTGCAGGATAGTATATAAGCCAATAAATTAACATACTTCCCACAAAACAATTTCCAGCCGCCCACAGAACAAATTCTTGCTACAGTGCTGACGTGATGCTGTCGTGACTTGAAAGCTAATGAGTAAACCTTTGTCCATTAGCTATTGATTAGTATGAAGACACATCAACACGGTGTCCTACTGTGAATGAAATCATGTGCGTCATGTTAATGTCCTTGTGAAGGATGGTGACCTAGATGGAGATTGACCCCGAGTGCATCCCATCATGACTACTCATCTCTCTGTGGTGTCTGTCTGTGGTGTATTTGGCCTGGACCATTCTCATTACAAGATATGGCATGATGTAGTGTGCACTCTCTTTAATAGTGAGAACTGTCTGATATTATTTTGGTCTACCTGACATAAGGTCCCAGCAATCCAAAACACTTCATGTCATGGCTCAAGCTATGATAGCATAACCTACATGCATGGACCATCCTTGTCCTAGAGTCTAGGCTAGGTCAGTGTGTCATACTTTGGGAGTAATGGTTTGATGTGATTACAAAATCAGTTCAACATGAGTGTTGACCTCCCTATGAGAATTCATTTTCATCACATATTGTCAAGCATATATACCTTTCTCTCCCCCTTTTCCAGGCAAGAGCATACTGTACTAGAACAGATATAACCCATAAACACTTGCAGAATATTTTACACAGGTCATTTCCACCCTGGAAAAAACAGTAGATTACAGGTTTAATTGGCATTTATTGTTTTGTTTTGTGTTAGTTTTGAAAATCAAATAAATAATTTGTTGCATTAGAAACCCTGGTAAATTGCTACTGTTTCTCATCTTTTCAGATTAAAAAGCAATTTTATTTTGATGCTAGCTTTTTTTTTGGGGGGGGGGGGCTGCTTCAGGAGGGGATTTGTACACTTCCTTTTAAACTAACATCAATGCAGACACACCAGTCACAGCAAGAGGTTTGCTGGAGTTTGAATGCAGTATCAAATTACATGAAATTACTTCACGCCTGCAACTAAAACAGTACTTTGAATTATTCCATGACTTTTTTGACCTCAAGGAAAATAACGTCATGTTTGAGGTGCTCTTGAAACAGGTGATATTTCACTGAATCTTATTGATGTATCTCCATACAATTCTAAGGCCAAGGTCATTGTCAAGTGTTACTTGCCATTAAATATGAGATCATATTACCCCAACCTGGCATCCAAACATACATAGATTATGCATTACCATCTCAAGTATTCTTGTGATGCACATTAGGGGCCCTAATGTTTATACTCTGTCTGGATGTATCAAGATTCAGGCTGGTATCGGTTGGCAGAGATGTCCCCCTCCTCTTTCATGTTACAAAAGTACATGTGGTATGTTATTATTTGGAGAGGGAGATGGAGTGGTAAAATGGGAGATTGTGTGTGGGATGATGCAAGCTCTTTGTTATGATGTAGTCTCTATGCTTGTTATCCTTTGTATTACTAAGGTGTATTTTCCTTCTAAACTATTCACAGATATGGATGCTTTTACCTCCATTTGGAGAGTATTTAAATTTTCAATCTCTCTTTACAGAAGTAATATGAAGTATCAGTGATACATGTACTTTTTAATTGTAGGTGAAGTTTTCAAGATTACACCATGTAATCTTTCAAAGGAATAAGAGCATGAAAAGGGCTGGTGAGCTCCACTAAAAGCTCTTTTTTTCTCGACATTTCGATCAGTATCCAAAGAGCTGTTAGCGGAGCTCACCAGCCCTTTTCCACAAAATTTCTTAAAGAAGATCAGAAGTAGGCAAAACTGCTCTCCTATTTTGGAGATATGGTTTAGTCCTTACAATTGATAGATGATGTAGGAAGCTAACATTGAAGGGATGCTATCATTCTTGAGTGTGTGGTTGGAATAAAGGAAGTATAAAAACAAACAATGATAAATAAACCACATTCTAGGTGGAATACTTTCAGTGAAGATGGATTTTTTAAAAATTATTTCAACAAGTTATGGAAGAGAAAAGAAGAGAAGAGACAACCAAGGAATATCTTCACTCAGATGAGGTTACAATATGGCCTTTGAGTTTAAACAAAAGCTAAATCTTGGCACTCGTGGCAGGAACCAAATACATGACATTTAATTCATTGGCTGCTAGATTTATGGTGTAGAATGACTCCTCCCTCCCATGCACCTAAAGATGGTACTCGTCAGTGTAGAGAATGAGAAACAAGAATTTCCTTCAAAGACAGCGTAAGTCAGACTTTAAAATCTTACCCCTTATGGTGCCAAGTTAAGAAATAGGTAATAAAGATAAAGTTCAGGAAGAATTATTCTAATCATATTACATTTTTCATTGTTTATATTGGTACTTGTATAACATTGTCCCATGATGTCTAACTTCTATACGTTGAATTTTAAAAAGAAAGACAAGCATTCTTTATCTGAAAAGATTGAAAACACAATATACCTGGGCCCCGTTGCATAAAACTTACCATTGATAACTCTGCTATCAATGGTAACTACCATGGTAACATCACTCAACAGTCAATCAAAATCAAGGTTTCCATAGGAGTTACCATTGATGGCAAAGTTACTGTTAATGGTAATTTTTATGCAACAGGGCCCTGGGCATTCTAGTAGAAAGCCAGCCCATGAGATCAGTGGCCCAATGAGACCAATATAACAGTCTCATGGGCTGTCAGTCTTGTAGGCTGTAGCGATTTTCAGCACCTACGCTTGGGTACGATTTTTCTTTTCTTTGGATTGATTGATATTCAAATATTTCAGAGTCAAATAGTTTCTTTATATTGCAATTACCATTTTTGGGGTGCTATTTTTGTCTCCCTCTCTTGTCTATTTCTCTCCCTCCCCCCCCCCCCCCCCCCATTTTTTTTTTCTTTTTCTTTTTCACTCTCTTACTCTCTCTGTCTCCTTTTCTTTCTCTGTTGGCTTTCTCATCTTCCTTCTCTGTCTTCCAATCTCTCTCTCTTTTTTTCTATATCTGTATTACCCTTTTTTTCCTTTTCTTCTTTCTGTCTCCCCCTCTCTTTCCTCTTCTTCTCCTATTTCATCTGTTGTACATACAGGTAGATCTGATACCAAAGACTTTGGGCAGCAGAGCAAGAAAGAAACATCCATATGTGGTGTACAGTATTAATTGCTGCAACCCACGTGATTCAACTTCCAGGATATTATATGTTCTACAGTGACTGCTAGTAAACCAATTGTGGACAAGATGCTGCTCTTTATATGTATTATATTTTGATATGAATATATATCTGTGTTATACAAATCTGTAACTAATCTAAAGATGTATCACTTTTACTGAAGTGGTTTTTTTTTTCTTATAAAGCCTTACTTTGTTTTCTTTCAGTTACATTCATGTAAATTTCCCATTGCAAGCAGTTGAATTGAAAGTGTAAATGGTTTTATCTTGTAATGTTTATGCTTTAACTTTATTAACACAATCTTATATCATACCCCAATATGGGCCAAAAATTAGATATCTATAACATGGTAAGTGGTTTTATTTTGGAAGTAGAACTTAATATCCCAATCTTCAGGCATTGAATTATTTAGGGAAAGTCTCACTTGTAGAGGCATGTCTAAAAGTAAACCAAAAGATAGAAAAGGTAGTAAAGAACATTGTTTTTTAGTAGGAACCTTTTTTGTCTCCCAGAGAATATTTTCCATGTTAATGGTTAGAGCAAGGCAGTTTTGTTTTAAATGTATTTCAGTGTCCGTACCAGCGAAAGTGACTTCACACCATAGATTACCCTTATGAGGTAATAAGGTAAAAATCATCTCTTAACAGTGATAACACTGTTCAATGTTTTCCCTCAACATTTTGTAATAGATTTATGCATAATGTTATCACATGAGAGAACTATGCTGCTGAAGAGTACCTTTACATCGATGCTTGTGGACTGCCTTCTTGTTAGCAATCACAATAAATACAGTGACTGTAAAACCACTTTAAGTCTTGCAAATTCGTGAGTGATCAAGATTTGCAAAGAGTTTCATGTTGCAAAATGTATGACTCACAAGACTGAATATTTTGAACTTGTAAATGTTTCTTGCTGCAAAAAGGACCCTCATTAACAATTCAAGAAGTATTGCAATATATACAAGGAGCTTCATTGTCAACTATAATGGACACCAAATCCTAAATATTGAAACTACGGGTATTACTCACTGGATTGTAAAAAGATAGCCAAGTATTGATTGAATCAATATTTTCAAAACACTCTGTATGTGAATTTATTGGAGGTTGAAATATTCTTTCTTTTCACAAAGCGATAACTGACAAGTTCCCTTCCAAAAAAAAAAAAAAAGAATGCTACGCTCTCGGAGACATCACAATGGATACCATATGCACAGTATGAAGAGCCTTCAAAAAATATTGCTTGGTTGTTTTTACAGAGTCTAATGAGTACTTGTCTCTTTAAAAAAAACATAGATACACATCTGCTCACCACATTTATCTCTAATGTTTGAAGATATGATTAATCAATTTACATCTCAATAATTTGCAGAACAACCAATTTGTGAATTTGAAGCATATTCTCATGAAAGCAGATGAAAATCATAATTTTTTTTGGAAAAATTATATATGTAGATTGCTACAAATATGATATTTTCATACTGTATATGGTCATTATATCAGGAGATATCATCTCATGTATATACTCATACAAAAAGGAACACTTACTTATCTCATATTACTGGAAATGGGTGATATTTTGTGATGAAGCTTTGTATTTGTAGAATGAAAGAAACGGCTGTTTTTTCATGATTTTGATTGCATTAGCTTACTTACTAGTGCACAATTATGATAGAAATGTTCTGCTTTGACCTTGGCAAGTACCTCTGTAGCTATTGAGACAATGAACTTAAAATGATTATGTTTCCCATTCAGGTAGTCATATAATTGATGATAAACAATATAGAGAGTGATATTCAATATCAGAGCATCACATGTTATGCAGGGAATTATACATATTATACAAATAGTAGTTATTTATCCTTTGACATTTGAATTAGCAAGGCAGCTAATAAGTGTTTGTATTATATACATTCAAAATGTACATGTGAAGATGATCTATTTTATCTTTTACTTTGAACTTATATTATCATTTTAAGTTCACTGTGTAAATATGCCAATGTATTGGACAACACACTGATTACTTTCATTTGTACATTTATTATTCATTAAAATCCTGAAGCAGCTTCATGTTAAAATCAAGCTGTTTCATAATTAATGTAGCATGTGTTCACATAATGTCATGTTTAAAATTTGAATATTCTCTGTTCTTCAATCACTTATGTTTACATATACTGGGTGTTTAAACAGAAAAGAAACCCAACTTTGAAAAATTCCTGTAAATTGATTATGTATTTAGCAGTATTGAATTTCATATATGAAAGAGTAATTCAATTGCTGTCCAATGGTAACTTGTTTAGGTTTCCATGGTCAAGCATCACTGAACACCATTGTTTTACAAAATTTTGCGCAGAATCACAGGGGGTTCACTTTCTTGCAAAACATAATAGGCATGATGTTAACGTGAAACCTATTTTCCAAAGGTCTGGGTGATCCAGTTTTCTTCTTGGAGGATTTTCTTCTTCAAATTTGTGTTAAAGGGGTGTTATCTACCTATGATGCAGGAGTTTCTGCATTGGAAAGACTTTTCAGATGAGAAACATTTGAAAGAACACAGTCTGGCTGAATTTTAATGTTTGCCTACCAAAGAACCAGTGCAAACTTGCCAAAAGAATGACAAGATCCCAAAGCAATGCAAATCAAAGACAAAAAGCATGAAAGAGGAAAATCCAAAATCCATATTCATGTGTGAAAATTTGACTTTGCTGATTTTCACAAATGTTGGTCTTTGTTGAAAATTGGTGGAAGATGCCTGCAGCACTCCAGATAAGCAAACATGCTCTCTTTGCCTTCTGATGATCTCCTTTATTCTTGATTAAGATTTAAGACTGTCATCTTCTTTGAAATTCTTTCATGTTTGTGAAGTTCATAAGATGTTTTGTTATGGCATAAATTCAATCACAATGAAATTTGGTTTTTTGACTGATGGAGCTACCAAGAGAGTTGACAAAGCCATTCAACTCAGACCCTGCCTATTATGCTTTACAAGAAAGTGAACTGCCTGGGATTCTGCACAAAATTTTGAAAACAATGGTGTTCAGTGATGCGTGACCTTAGAAACCTAAACCAGGTACCATAATGAAGCAAATGAATTACTCTTCCATATGATATGAAATTCAATACCGGTATATACATAATCCATTTATAGGAATTTTTCAAAGTTGGGTTTCCTTTTTTTTGAAACACCCAGAATAGTGAGTATGCAATAGTACCATTACATTAAACTAGCAAATAACACATTTTGAAGAAGTTAGTTGGCTCAAGCCTTAAATGTAGTTGTCTTATCCTGAAGAGTAAATATAATCTAGTTTGTAAAAAGAAACACTGAAAGTGTTATATTTGTCAAAAAAATGTAAAACATTCTAAAGTTCCTGGATGTGATAGTGTTGTGGAATAGTGGCTCATTCACTTGACTCTCAGTCAAAAGGTTGAGGGTTTGAATCTCAGCCTGGTACTAACGTCTTTTGGCAAGACATTAATTCACATTTGCCACTCTCTACCCTGGTGTAAATGGGTACCTGATATACCAGAACACCACTTATTTGGCCACCAGGCCACCAGCCATAAAACAAAAACTATTTTAAACATCATTTTGCTCTAAATGAAAACTTTACACTCTGCAAGGTAATTAACATTGCTCTCAGAAAATAGCCTTCATTTATGAGTTTTCTACAGCATAGAAGAGACATAACTTGGTATTGAATCTTGATGTAATTTCAAATTTTTCTTACATGTATACATGTATATTTTTAAAGATTAAATATTTAAAACTTTAAAATGGTAAAGCATTTGAAGACTATTAGAGCAGGACATTTCATCCATGTGTTTCCTTACAGGCTTGCCCTCTGTTTTTACAGGCAAATTTTGGAACAGAATGATACAAAGTATATATTTATTTCAACGCCAACTCTGCCAACAGTTATTTCAAAACCCACTACAAGTTGTCATTGCCGTATTGTGCTTCAAAACATGTATGTTGTATAAATGACATAATAGTGCTAGAACATTATTTGCTTTGTTTTGATAATTCTATCATTTAAAGTTCAGATGAGATATGTGGGCCTTGTTTCAATGTTCTAGAAAATGTCAGGCTGCTATATCCCTGTGCTTCTTTCAGTATAATATGGCCTATACAAATCAGAATGCTGTAATATTATAAGAATACATCACTGAACCTGCTCTTGAAATGAATTTTAAGTCTCATGAACTAACTACTAATTAACTTATTACTTCTACAAAAGGCAATTGAATTATCCATGTAGAGTCTGTTGAAATAGGATAGATTGTTATGATGCAATGTAGTTTGTATGATAAAATGAAATGTGTGGGATAAAAGTTAACCTTGGAAATATCCATGTGTATGATATAAAGCTAAACTAATACAAGTACTATTGTCTCCTCATTGGTTCCAAAAATAATGAAATACAGAGAAGAATACAGATATTGATATTTGCTGTTGAGTCTTCATTATTAAGTTGCTTACAATAATAATGTGAAACCTACTTGTATGTTACGTAGGAATCATTGGATGACTTTCGACATTGATGTATATTTAGATGATTTAATGGATCGTTGTCATGTGCCATATAATTATTATTTTCTGTTATTGCAATTGTGCAATATAAAATGTATATAAATATATATATCATTTTGCTCATTAAGGCCAGCTTAGATTGATTTATTCTTATTATGTAATATTATGTGCTTACATGTTTGTGTTCAGATGAAAATCATGATGAAAATCTTATAAAATTTTATTATTTATCATAGAGGATAAAAGAATAAAACCTCAGCTCAGTTCTCTTACTTTCCGTACTTCAGTCCAAACTTATTCATATTCTCTTATATCGCTGAAAATTTCTGGACACATTTTTAATTCTGTTGCCTAAATTTAGATTTTCTTTGTGCAGTAATATTTCTCCTCAGTTTTGTAGGTTTAGTTTTAACAGTGGCTAATTCTCAGAAATACTGAATTAAAAGAATGTTTATCATTAGTAATTTGACACTCAAGACCACAATACTGTATTTTATGAATGGAAGCATCTGTATTGTTAACTGGTAATGTATGTGTACATCACAATCTCTTCTTTCTAATCAAACCAAGGATGTGAAATTGTGAAATATATTACATAAAACATAAAATGTGACAATGAACATATATGAGAATGCAGAGCAAACTTACGTCAGTATTCTTGTAAGAGGAGTAGGATAACCTATGTGAGTTGAGATGGTCCATTCATTTATGGAGCACCAAGTGTACACTTCTCCATCCTCTACAAATTAATTAAGGTAGCTTAGCGAAACATAGTGGCCTGAAAAGATGCGTCCGGAACGTAAAATGCATATTATTGAAAATCATAATTCCATTGCATTAACATAGAAACATATCTTTGAGCCATAGACCAGTTAAATATACCTTTACTACTCTGAAGAGGCCGAATATTACCAAAAATGTCAATGTATATGTCATAATTATTATTTATTAATTACAACTTTTAATTCACCACTATTACCAACAATTTCGCCGTTTGCATTCGGGACTCGTCACTCCTTTTCGCTAAGCTACCTAAGATTCAGTAAGAAAGTGTGTACCATAAACAAAATTAATTTCGTATAAAATTGATTACTTATTTTTCATTTTATTACTAAATGTATTGAGTTTATTTTGTTTATTCATTTATTGTAAAATAGAAATATATTGGTTCATAGGAGATGGGAAGGTTGTCACTTTGGCAATCATTAAAGTGAAACTTGCTTGAACTGAATACAGGCCTTTGGTTTTTGTATGAACTAAATCAATTCTCTTTGTATGGCAAAACAATTGGTGCCATATTTTTGTTTATTTAAAAATTCTGAAATGTTTCCTAACTGAAATGCAACAGAACTCTTAATCATGACATGTTTTATGTACTGTTTGCTTTACTACACTATCTGTGTCTAAATCTAAGTGTCTATGTGTATTTTTCAATAAATTTTATTGTATTTTTAGGCTGTTTGTGCTCTTATGAAAAACCCTTCATAGAAGGAATGAAATACAAGTGCCAGTTTGAGCCCAAGCCTTATCTACAAAGCATAGTTTAATGAACCTTCAACTAATGTCTTCTAAACCCCCAAAGGAAATTTTATGACCTTACTCTTATCTGTGCTCTCTTTGACTTTTGTTTGCAACTATATGACCATACAAATTCTCTTCAGGGATCTACAACCTGATGAAATGCTTTGTTTATTATTGAGAGTAGATGTTGTTATTGTTATTTATGAACACAACAGATATGTGTGCAGTTCCTCTCATTTATTCAAAAGGCTATTAAGTTTGACATTAATTCATGTTTCTGGCAATTAGATCATGTTGTATACATGATCAAGAATTCAGGGATGTTGTTAGTAATCAAGAACCATATCATTGTAGATGTATTGATTCAAAAGATACATGTCTAGTGCTGGTCAAGAGTTTTGGTACACCCTGGATTTTGAGATGAGTTTTTACTTCAGTGTCTATTCCCTACAAAATGAGCTTGTCTTGGCCCTGACAAATGTCCTAAAGATTTGCTTATACATTACATGTTTACTATATAATATGTTCTGATACATTCAGATGTGATTTACTTCAATGGTGCTTGGTTGGATACCCACAACGGACAAAAAAATGACAAAATAATACATGTATATGCAATTTTCGAGTACTTTTTTCTTCAAAATTGAAAGAAAAACAAAGTATTCATTGAATTGTCCAAAGTAGCCATACGTTTGGTTAGTGACTTCAAATGTAATGAATTTCAGAACAATCATTACTTGAAATGTCCATTCAGTATTCTAGCACAAATGTTCATGGATGTTACTTAGATTTTCCCATTCAACTCTTCCACCACAAGCTGTTTGGGGTTAGGGTCCAGCGACAGAACACACCAAACACTTTCAGTTATTTAACCTTCTTCTTATATTTCTTTCAATAAAAGTAGTTTACATGTGTATTAGGGGTCATTTTCCAGATAGATGAAAAAAAAATTAATGCATTTCCCAATGAAAAAGAACACTGGTACCTTTCACTGAGTAATAAGTAGTATATAAGTTTTTGAGTCAAATCAAATGTGTGTAGTGACCATAAGGATGGTGAATAGGTGTCCCCTGCCTTCATTGTCCCCACTGTCAACCATGGATGAGGGGATACTGTGGAAATTAAATAGTCTAGAGCTGTTTTCATGATGATTAAGTTGGTGTTTTATACAAAATTGATGATATTCCTGACCACTATGAATGCCACAACATATTTTGCAAAACAGGCAATACAACACAGTCTGTCTTTAATCAGTGAACGTTTCACACAACTTAACGGTAACAACCCCAAAAACAAAATTTCATTCAAGCTACATAATATACAGGATGAGTGGATGACAAAATAATTAGATACAACATGGAATGACAGCCTTGGTGAGCTTAGTTTCTATACCTGAACCCTAAATAGCATAGGTGGGATGAGTTGAAAAGAAGTGGTAAAGTGACATTTTGGACTTTTGCTGCAAGAATACTGGATGGATACTTAAAGTTAATTACTAATGAATGTAATCAATGTGGACATGGTAAATGTATTTGATTTACAAGGTTGTAACCAATACAACCTATAGTAAATTTGGGGGATCGCTTTTGTGTTTCTATCAATTTTGGACCAAAAATGTGCAAAAAAAAGCAAATGCGCTCGACTTATCTGTCAAAAACTGAAATGGTCCCATGCTACTCCATTGTTGCACGAATTGCACTGGCTCCCAGTTGCTGATAGAATACAATACCGAATACTCGTTCAAACTTTCAAATCTATGGCAACTACACTTCCTGTATACATCTCCTCACTCTTTCAGCAACATAGAACGTCATATTCTCTAAGATCTGCATCAGCTCCTTCTTTTGTCATTCCCAAATCCCATAAACAAGCTGGCTTTAAATCCTTTCAGTCCCTAGCCCCACGTCTCTGGAACAATCTCCCATCATTTTTAAGAAACAGTGCTTCATTAGTCATCTTCAAAAAACACCTGAAAACTTACTTGTACAACTCTGTCAATTAGACTGATTGACAAGCGCCTTGTATCCTATGGAAAAGGCGCTATATAAATCCAAGTATTATTATTATTATTATTAAGTATCATCAGGCTACTTTTTGCCAGTTTGAATTTTAAAGTCAAAATGGAGAAAGAAAAATACACATGTATGTATCAAAACATTAAATGCAGATTATCTGTATATATTACCCAAACCTGTAAAAATGCTTTTGAGAGTCTAGAGAAGGTCATTACATGGAAAATAAAAAGTGACATAAATACTCATTACAAAATCCAGGGTGTACCAAAACTTTTGACCAGCACTGTATATTTAGCCAAATTACCAGTGAATTTGAGTTGCTTATTTGGGTAAATTATGTACACTGTTTACAGAGAATTAATTTATGTTGATGGAGTGTCGGATAAACTTGTGCTATGCATAGCTGATAAAATGTTGAAAACTAAAAATGAAACTAAATGCTCTTTTTTTTCAGGTCTCTTAAAAATGATTATCCTTCTCTGTATAAGTTTGATTTATCACACATTGAAGAAAGTGATTTAAAAGAAAAACATGATGTTGTAAAATGGGGGGGGGGGGGGAAGGTATAAGTAAATGTGATTTATACTTTATTAATTAAAAGAAGGTAATATTTAAAAAATTGTAAGCTCGAGAGCAATCTTGTAATGTGCATGGACAGTCTGAAAATGAATAAAATGCTATGTGTGTAATTATATGTAAGATATATAGATTAATATATAAAAGTGAAATGTGTGTTTAATTGAGTAGTCACACTTATGAAGTGTATATAATATAATATCCAATTATATTATTGAATGGATTTCATTTGGATGTGGATTAAGAGCCAAAATTAAAGTTGGGCTTTTCTTCTTATGTCATGATTTCTGAGATTCTTTTCTTTTACATTTCGACCATACCATTTTTATGAAAGCAGATAGGAACAATTGTAGATGGACTATGATTAGAAAAGATGGAGAAAAAACAGCAGGTGAAGTAGAGATAGACAGACTCAGAGATATTATAATGATGAAAAAGATCAGTGAGAAGAAGAGAGGCAGAAAGGTGTTTAAGAAAATATAAATAGTGAGGAATGGAGAGGAAGAAAATAACAGAAAGGAGAGGGGGAGGAAGAGGGAGAAAGAGAGAGAGGCGACTTTAGATTGCAGATGGAAAGAAGATGGCCTTGACAAACTGGATGAAGAGAGAGAGAAGGTATGATTTTGTGATGTAGAGGTGAGAAAGGATTCACATTAAAGATTAAAGTGAATAAAATAATGACTGTGTGTGTGTGTATGTGGTTAGATTAACATAAAATGGAGAGGTTTAACAAAAAGCTCAACTGTAACTTCTGTAAAAATATGTCGACTATCTGCAAAAAAAGGTTTGACTCCCACCAACTTTAAATGGTCTAGCGCCATCTCTAGCTGAAAAAATGCACATTTTTCCACTCCTTTTTCGTTTTCATCGGTGATGTATAACCACTAGGACTAGCCAAGCTATTGGTAACAAGGACCCTCCTATTTCAAATAACTAAAATATCTTCTGCTAATCAGAAAATTCATAATTTTTATTGCAAAATTTATATCAAGAATCTTTGTGGTATTTTATCTACAGAACATTCTTTGAGTGTTCTCTTTTTGCAATTTTCTCTTCTTTTTTCATCGATTGTATGGATTCCCTAAATAATATTTCATGATAAATGTTCCAACTCACCATTTTTCAATCAAAAGTAAGAAAAGGAGAAAGTTAAAACATTTAGTTGGGATTAAGAGAGAGAATGTGTGAGAATAAAAAAGGAGAATAAGTGCAAGAGAGAGAGAGAGAAAGAGAGAAAGAGGAAGAGACAGAGAGAGAGAGATGGGGAAGAACAGAAAGGTATGAACAACGTGTCCATGGAATCTTGAAATTGAGTAAGTAATACAGAATTCACTCACAAAGATCAAAATGAAGGATAGTTCAGATGATTCATTTTGAATGACAAGAGTCATATATTTCACCTCTATTCTAAAAGAAACCCAGGAATTACAGAGAATTTCATCTACATTGTACATGTACAAGAATACTGGAATACAGCACAATTTATAGAAACAACATTGTCAATTGAGATGATGGAGGGCTTTTTTAAGGAAAGGAAAATACAAGATCTACAAGCATCCTCTAAAACTACACTGTCTTACTACAAGGAAAGATAGCTATCATATTTTGGGAAGAAACTCCAATAAAATTCTTGAATAATATTCAATTTTTACATAACACTTTTAAATGTTCAATATCTCCATAGAGGCTCTGGGATCATGGCTCATATTGAACAAATAACAAAAAGCTCAGAGCTCACAAATTCATTTATCACTTTCTTGCAATAAATGCATCTGTGAATCAAATTAATCTTCCATTCCCATTTTTTACTTTTCTAACAAATATGTACATTTCTTATAAAGTCTTGCTCGAGCAAAGAATGAAAAGAGACCTTTTGAAGGTGCTAAACAATGATCGCATGACTAAAGCTTGAAGCTAGTCAAAAACAAAGACATTACATGACGTGTTGGTAATATAAGAAATATTTACAGAGAATAACTCAATTAGATTGAGGATGTATTGGTACAAGGTGTAAAATCATAGAGCAATATAACAAACTTTAATAATGGTGTCATGGGCAGCTGCAAAACAAAAGAGATAAAACAAAATGATAGCAATACACACATGCAGATATTTACAGGCATAAAATTATTGTACTTCATAAGCCTCAAAAGAAACTATTATTGCATAAGAATGGATTGATTATCAATAAAAAAAAAAAAAAGCTACTTCCAAACAAACTGCGACTCCCATTCTGTTCATGTATAATCATATTGTTCACAGGAGTAATAACATTTTGAATGGTTAGGATTATCCTCTGTCTTACAGAGTTAACATGTTAGGATACTCATCTGACCAAACAGGAAACATATCACATAAAATGTTACATTGGCAGTTGCATAATACCTAAAGGTTTCTTCAGGCTTATAACAAAGCATCTAAAAAAAGTGAACAAATGAAAACAAAAATACAAAGTACCATGATTTTGCTGTACTGCTAATTTAGCAGACATTGTTGCAATATCAGTACATGTAGGATATATGGATGGTTTCAGCATACATGTACAACTAAAATGCCTATTCTAATGGGAGATAGAAAGATGGGTGAATCATGGCATATGAAGCAAGCTATCATCCTTGATATCAATCACGTTAATATTTCATAATGAAAAGAGGGGCATTGCTATAGATGTGGGGTCTCAAACCACTACTAAAAATTCCTGCCAGCATAGTTGTTAATGATTGTATAACTTCAGGACTTTCTCTACCAGTTACAGCAAATAATTTTCATTTTGCTTGTGGGTGATTTTTACTGTTTTGTCTGCAAATTTGGTCCATTATTCTATTAAAAGTTTCTGCAGACATCCTTGGGCCAAAATCATGTTTAGAAATTACAATTCAAAAAATAATCATGCAATTAAAAGAAACTTGTTTCAGACAAACATCAAGCTTCCATAGGAATACAATTTCTTTCCCTCTTTTTATTTCTTTTTTTTTTTCTTTCTTTTTTTTTTTTTTTTTTGGAGGGGGGGGGGTAATATCTGAGCATGAATTAAAAATGCATTTTGTTAGAACAAATTTTCTGAACATTATTTTTCATTGAATCTCTCATATGCATAAATGCAATCTTGTACATGTATGGGACTACATCATGCAGTATCTAAGAAAGCTATGAACCTACATGACAGTTTGTCTAATGTCTACTGAAACACTCCCTTTAAACAAAACTTTACGTTGGGCATGCATATTCTCTCCTCACAAAACTGGTCATTCTACTACACAATGTTCATATCAATAATTTATATTCATTGTTCAAAAGCTTACTATCTTGGTGTGACTGTAAAAAAAAATGCTCAGTTCTGCTTCTGCCCTAAGAATGTGTCTGGGATAATAGAGTAAATGGGACAGATATTACCTTAATGTCAATTAGAATTGGAATCATGATCAGAAATTTTAAATGCAACTTATGGGCTGAAAAGTAAACCTAAGCTTTTAACACCTCACAAGACTTTATTATCATGTTGAAAATATGGTCAAACTATGACAATGCAATCAATTTGCATCATTTAAAAGCAGAAAAATATCATTAGCTGGATCGTAAATCTCTTACTACCTTTCTACTTCTAAAATGGACAAATTATTGCTTCATGTAGAACTCATTATTGTAAGTAACAAATGGATGTTAACCCATAGCTTATGGGAACATGATGGTTCCTATATTAATCCTATGGGAATGAGAGATTGCAGTAGTAAATGCATTAATATACAGTACTGTATTTCTGTACTGGCTGTTGACTTTATGGTTTTTAGCAAATAAAAATTACTTTGTTAAAACTCTAAACCTTAATATTGAGATTTTGGTGCATGTACATATGTTTGATTTAAGCTGTAAGTAATAAAAGTCTGGATTCTTCAAATTCAATCCACATAACAACTTTAAAGTAAAGGCTTTTCTTCTAAGTGGCTGATATTCTGAATAAAGAATGTAGTATATGGTGATTCATGGTTAAAATACAGGTAGCAATGTGCAATGCAGAGAGAAAAACATGATATGCTTTTTAATTGTTACATATTTCAGATGAGTTTGGAATATTTCAGATATAGTCCTGGTAAATATTTGACAGGCATATCGCCAGTCAAAGGAAGAAACATAATTTTTACAAACAGTATCCTACTCTTGTGTCCCTTGTACCCGCTTCCAGTCAAGCGGATCTCAATGTCACTAGTTGTTTATCAATACTTGTTTGAACTGTTCAAATCTAAAGAGTATATCTTCTCTGTTCGACTAAGAAATGAAATTTAAATGTTGATACCATTGAACACTATTTACCAAAATATAAAGAGAAAATGAAGAGTGAATAACAACTTTCTCATGGACATCTCATTGTAATACAGGTTTGGAAACTTGGTAGCACTAAAAGAACTAAAAATATGATCTTGAATAATTGAAGGGTGCTGCTACTACTAAATTAAACACTCAAGCAACAGGATGATGTCTCATTACATTCCAATGAATGCACAAATGGTAATGATTATATTAACATTTCAAAAGAAAGGTGGAGATAAACATATGTAAAGTAACATCTTACAGAGATGCAGCCCTTTAGAACCATGATTGTGTTAAACAGTGTGTCTCTTTAAAAAGGAAAACCCAAATTGTCACATAAATCAATAAAAAATTATTATGCAATGATTAATTTTCATTATTTATGATGTTTATTACATCCTCTTTCACATGTTACCAAATATGTTATGATATTACCATGCATGAATGAATTTGAAGTGCTGTCAAAGAAGAAATGCATTTTATCATTCTGTTATTGGGTTTGGGTCAAAGTACAATGCAAAGAAACTAAAATGATGAAGACACAAAGCAAAGATAAGTGATACTTTATGATGTTCCTTAGTCATCTTCAGTTTCAACATGTATGCAACCTTGAATGAGATATAAGTAGACAAAAAATAGCCCCAATGTCCTTCCAGATGATCGCACTCTCTGCCCATGCAAGTACATGTATGTGCTTGAGTCAAGACAAAAAGGAAATAAAAGCAGAGTAAGGGTCAATGAATGGCCATTCATTGTGTTGATGAATAGATCCCACTCTCGTGCGCAAATTAGTTTTACATTGCTGGTTTAAAATTGTTTTAGTTCAGTCATCTCAGGTTATATCATCACAATTGCAGGATCATATAAAAGGGGATAAAGTTTCCTTGTTTATTATGTATTACAATACATCTAGTTGATATATCTAACGACATGTTGCTGGAGAAATTTGGGTTTCATTTTAAAAAAAAAACACTGTATAATCTTGAATTTTGCTCGCATTTTGCAAAGTAAGCAAGGCATATCATAACTGGTTCAAGAGAATTGTCTAAATGAATTTTAGAAGAGTACATTTCCAATAAGAAAGTTGCTAAACATGTAGTGTACTCTACTAGCTTGATCCCACTACAAAAAATCATAAAAGATCAGTTCTTTGGCTTAGATCTGAATTCCAGAGAAATCAATATTTCCATAAATATACCTATTTTGTAAGATTCTTTGGGAGAAAAAAATATTCTGGACAGTATGCCATTTTTCTTACAAAGTCACAAATTCCAGGCATAAGTAAGTTCTGATATATTGAATATAATAGGGGAGTATATATGCATTATCATAGGGAATTGTGAATCAGCCAACCAAGCTATATTGCACAAGCAGTATGGAACAGCAGCACTTTAAACTTTCAAGATATGCCAGCAATACAAGACATCTTCTCTATCCCCCTTTCAACCAAACATGGAAAGACAAAAATTTCATCAAAATAATATTCTTTGGTCAAGTGAAATTAAGATATGCACCTCACAATTTTTGAAGCATTTAAAAGGTGATGATGACAGATATATGCATTTTAGGTAAAAGCATCTATACACAGAATGGACAGCGGATAGAAAAACAAGCACAAAAATAATCAAGTACTCAACTACCAGACTCTTAAACCATTCAATAATCATTTATATTCACTTTCCTTTGATTTAAAAAACATAAAAGTTGCATTTGTTTGGCACAGCATATTTTTCTCAAGAGCTATATTTTATGTTAAGAAGGGGCAAGCAATAATATTTGGCAAATAGTCAGCTTTTACTACATACAAACATTAGAAAAATTTCTTTCCCTACAATGGCAGTTTGTAGACAATAGTATCTTGTATTCACTAATAATATTTATATTTCTTTCAGTGAATCATAATTCATAACACACTGTGGCTTGGAAATCAATAATAAGCCATATTCGCAGCTAGCATTTATACACACATTTACCATGCAGCATCTGGGATACCAATGATTTCAGTCATTATAAAATTATGACAATTAATTAACACTAATTTAATAATGAGATAAGATTCCAGTTAGATAACTAATTGTATTGTTTACCCAATTCATATTGCTTAGTTTGTTTAATCGATGAGTAAGAATTTTTTTCTAGACTTTACGTAAAAAATTATTTTTCAGCGATATTTCATGAAAACCTTAGCTACAATTCCATGGTCCATGGTCCTTAGGACCATGGACAGTTTCTCTTAGATTCAATGTTTATTAGTGAGAGAAAAATAATTTCATTTTATATGACATAGTTTGAATGGATATTGCAAAGTCAATACTGCATTTTTACAAAAAGTAATACAAAAAACACTATTGACCTTAAAATGTGAATAGTAGCATGTTGCCAAGAAACAATCAAACCATATGTTTTCATGAGTGCATTGTAAGCTACTACAAGTTGGATCATTTCAAATTGTTTCTCAAAATAAAGATTTAAATCAGCAAAATTATATCATAAACTGGATTCTCTGTCATTTTCACATGATGTGTAGTTATAAGAAGAAGCCACAATGTTGCCATCAATATCAAAGAAATACCTATCTAATGTTGAATGAAGAGGTGATAAAATGTTCACATGGAACTTCCTGACATACACATATACTTCACTGGAAGATTAAATCTTGATATTTACACAAAAATTTGGCAATTGACTGATTAATTGTATCTATTATTCAGCTGATTATATTGTGTGTTTTTTTATATCTTTTTCATTGACATTACATTAATAATTTTCAATCAGTTGTGGGGGTAATACTGCTGTAGTCTGAATAACTTGTGGACACACACTCATACACAGGATATCTCTGACTCTACTTTAGCTAAACTGATGTTGTCTTAGATTTGTCCAGTCCTGTCTTGTCGCAGTTCAAGCTGAGTTGTCCATCTGTGATGTTGTATTGTAATCTAGGAGCAGCTGGGAAGTATGGTCCATTTGCTGGTGACATAATAGGGATACCTGTCACACCATTATAGGATAGATCTATTGGTAGATCGGTTGTGGTATGATAGTTCTTATACATAGAAGCATCATAGGTTGCTGCAGCAGCTTGGTAGGCCCTAGATGTCAGGTTGACGGTGGCGTTGTAATGCTGCAGGTTATTGTACTGTCCATAGTTCGCATATGCTGCCATGTTGGTGTAGGAGGACGGTACACCAAGCATACGAGCGTTGTAGAAGCTAGGTTCCTGTTTGACCATGTTTCTCATGGAATCTAAACTTTCTACCGATGGGTTCTGAGTCAAGGGCGATGGGATGGGATACACAGTCTCATGTTTGCTGTTTGATGTTGATATATACCGACTGATTGAATTCTCGGTGGTGAAGATTGGGGTAATACTGTCAGTGTTCGTGGGTCTGGCTTTGGGCGATGTGAGTGAGCTTACAGGTGGCAGAGAGAATTGATTCTTGGCAGAGTCTGATAGGGGAGGGGTAAGAAGGGAATCTGGTGTCTTAGGGCTGGGGGTGGTAAAGACTCCCTTGGGCACTGAATTCATTGGAGCCAGACTGAGACGGGTGGGGTTAGTGTCCGGTGATGGGATCAGTCCATTGTGATCTGGGGGTAACTCCCGATTGGGAGGGTTCTCCCAACTCCCTGATGGCACTCTGACAATATCCTCTTCTTCATGTCTGCTAGCATTCCTCACACTCAGAGCTAGCAATGAAGATGATGCCTGCATGTGATTAATGGGAGATATCGCCGTTGGTGAATGATGCATTCCTTTGTCTTCTACCACTTCCTTGATGACTTCCTCTGGAAGTTGCAATCGCTCTTTACTCCTCTTAACATAGTCCTCTGACTCCCTGAAGTCCCCTCTCTCCCCTAAGACTGTCAGAGTCTTTTCATTGGGACTATCTGCCCTAATGATAACCTGCTTAGGGATAACATCAGGAGAAGGTTTAGCCTTCTGTCCAAGGAATCTTGCATTTGCTTTCCTCTTGCTCTCTCTTCCACTCATCTCTGATTTGTGTTCTGTGTTTCCATGGTTACCAGTGGGTTCACTCCGTGTGATCTGTGCACCACGTTGTTTTTTGCTCTTTCTCCTCTCAGGACTCTGAGGGCGCTTTCTTGTTTTCCCATCAAGCAGAGCTTGATGTCCTTTGTTGTTGTTGTTGCTATCCCCATCTGTTCCTAATTGGTTGTCAGGCACCCCATCGGTTTCATCTCCTACAACAAAACATAAATAATTACACACAAATATTGAGAAATTAATTAGTTTGCTGGCTCATGTGTAACCATCTATCTTCTCTAGAAAAGATCACCCAATGAGTGCGCACATGAGAAAGAAAAGAGAAAAAGGTGGAGAGATCTATAAGGATATACAGATAGAAAAAGAGAAGAGAAAAGAAAATAAAAAGAAAGAGAGAAAAGTAAAAATAAAGGAAGAAGTGACCATGGGTAGTAGCTAAATATACATGTATATAGAAAAAAATAGAACAAAGATGAGGGACAAAAATGGATAAATTGGCTGATTGATAGATTGATGTATTCTGTATGAACTAAGGGACAGAATATATAATAGAATAGCTGTAGACACATTAGGAGTTGCAACATTTTGGAGATTCAAGGGCAACCAAAATGAACTCTCTAGCATCTAACCCAGCTTTCAGACACACCATGTTATCCTATATTCATATGACGTATGGATATACGACGTACTGATATGAGAGCATTCAGACACAACTTACCATTATACGATAATTGTATGGCAGCATTCAGACCTTGCGCACTGTCAGGTTTCATGGGAAGCTCATGAATATGTACGAGTCTCTCCCTTGCACAGTACGAACTTTGTGCGGGCTTTGCGCATTGTGTTTATATAAGCCCTGCCAACTTATACGATGTATGGATATGACAGCATTCAGACACAAACATACGTCATATGAATATAGGATCACTGTACGAAACAATGCTTTTAGCATTGTCTCAATATAAAACATATGAGATACGATGTATCAATATAAGAACATTCAGACACATAATAATGTCCTATATCCATACGTCCTATATCCATACGATAATTCTCTAGTCTGAAAGAGGGGTTTAATGTTTTTGCTCAACATGGATAACAAAAAAAAAATGAGACTCATTTGTTTGATAGAGTGGTACTAGGAAATATCAAAACTGTTAAGAAAGAGAAATGTGTCTAGATCAAGTTGAACTGATTTTTTTTTTCTATTTTCTTTCTCTGTCTGATTTGAACAAAATATAAAAGGAAACTAAGACAACATAAAATGGAAGTAAACACACTCCAGCAAATGGTAGAGAGGTCGAGAGAAAGATAGAGATCGAGACAGAAGAGAGAGGGGGAGAGGGAGAGGGAAAGGGAAAGGGATAGAGAAATAATTAGACAAAAATTAATTATATCACATAGATAGTGTTGAGCCCTTACAGAGAGAGAGGGGGGAGAAGAAAAGTATTAGAGAAGGTATCTGCAGTGAAAATTTTAGAGAGCAGCACAGAAATAAATAAGAGGAGTTGAGTGAATTACAAACCTGAGTGATGACCTGGTGATGTCTTGTTTCTTGTAGGTGACGTTCCAATGAGTTCTATGTGTTCATCTGAAGCTAGGGATGGGATCTGACTGATATCCATAGCAACATCTCCATGTTCAACATGACTGAAAACAAACAGCAAAGGATAGCATAACGACACATTCTACAGCAGTTTTATCAAGTCGTAAGAGATGTACTTCATGAAAAACAGAAGACACCCTCAAATTGTTCATAATTCTTAATGAATATGATATATCCTGCCCATTTTCTACATAATAAATATCATACTTAGTCCAAACTGCACTGCTGTATCTTAATACTTCAACTTTCATTGAACAGAAGAATTCCTTTCCATCCCCAACTACAATGATAAATTCAGAGGCCCGTATTCTTATAACTCCGGTTTAACTTAAACTCCAGTCTAAGTTAAACCAAAGCTTTAATTAAAAGTGACTTAAACCGTAAGTCCCGTCTAAATTTCTGTACAAAGTTAAGCCATACTAGACTGGAGTTTAAGTTAAACCGGATTTCAAAATGTGATTTTCTAAAACTCTGGTTCAAAGGGCAGTTTTAGACTGGGTTTATACCACACTTAGACCGTGGTTTAAGTTAAACTGGAGTTCAGAATACGGGCCAGAAACATTATTCATAAAATAATGTCCTGTCTAAGATATAAACATAATTAAAAGCTCCATCATATCATACTTTCATACTTGTTATGAAATTTTAAGTTTTATGATTTCTATGTTTCCTGTTTCTAAAATGCTATATATTCCCTCTAGCTATTCAAGTATCTTCTCATTTTTTCTTTTTCCCACTCCTATCCAGCTTATTTTCTTTTTTTTTTCTCTTAATCCCTTTCTGTGGCCTGATAGCTGTTAGTATGCCTGTATGTATCTATTGCTCATGCTAATATATGCATGAATGTAAACCCAGAGTGGATTTGTGTGATTTCACAATGAGCTTTGGACTAACATGTCATTAATGTCTCCAAGGAGGAACACATTCATGACATTCAGCTTCCTCTCTTCTTTCCTCTTACCCAGGCATCTCCCAGGGGTGACTGACATGTAGCCCCCCCCCCCCTTCATGCACCCCCACCACACACTTAGTGAAGACTACAATTAATATGACTGAGCTTTTACAGACATAAGGACACATGCTACTATTGAAAAGATTACAATGGATTTGATCATGAAAATGATAAAATTGATTGAATTATTTCTTTCCTTTTGCAACTAGAAAGCCACCTAACAAAGAGGCCATACGTTTTTGTTCCTTTTACACTGATCCTTCAATTCAGAATGATACAGATATACAAAGTATCATAAAATACACTTTAAAGGAAGAATCTATCTCAATCATATGTACCATTTTCATTTGTCTTAAAACATTTCTTATGACCATACTTCATTTTTATGTAACCTAAACACTCTTCCCTGCTATTTCTTCATTGTACTCTTTTTGATTTTGATATGCTTTCATTCGAATTATGTACTTCATTACTGAGAATAATAATTACATATACTTTTAGCTTTGTTGCCTCATCTTAACCCCTGAGGTTCTTTCAAAATCAATCCTCATAATTCCACTTCTATGTGTCTATTTTTCTGTTGGTGTTTTTGACAGCATCTCTTGTACCATAAAATTTCTTTGCTTTTCTATTTTATGTATTTCAATGTATATCTTTTTGTGGACTTTGAAATCAATTTGAACTTAAAATGTTCTGACTTCCCAGCACAACATCCTCTCCACACATGATAAACCCATAACCTACAACAATGTCAACAAAAAAAACCCTATTGAAATAGCTCGTATAACCCTTCCAGTAACTCGTCTTTATATTCCTTCCTTGTAACAACTTTCTTTGGTAGAAATTTTTTTTAAAAAAGAGCCATACAGGAGAAAACAAAATATTTGGATGTGTTTGTTACCTGAGGACCTGGTTGATAAAGATAAAGGAGCTATCATTGGAGTTCTTAGCATAGCAGAGTGTTGCTGTAGTTTGGAGCCAGATATAACCTCCTTCCTTCAACATCCATCGGTAGTATTTAGTGATCGTCTGACCCTTGTTCAGTACTGGATTATAGAGGAAAAAATAATATTCATATAAAAATCATACATAAATCAATCATTGAGAGTTCTTTACCTAAACCTCAAAACCTACTCAAAAAGCGTGTTGCATTCTTTACGCGTCTATCTAACTGTGCATGCATATCACTCCCCCGTGCACTCCCCTCATCATAAAACCCCATAAAACTATGTACATTAATCATAAAAACGTATATTTCTACTTTAAGAAATACGTTTGTCTCTTTCAATTTTCAACAGTTTAATTCAGTTAAAATATAATATGAATATTGAAGAAACAAAAAGCTCCTGAGCATAAAAATGTGATCATTTAAAATGTAGAATTCTCACCAATATTGTTTGAAAACGGCCTTTTTATGTTGACACACAAAACCTAGAACACCAAAATTACACATGCTTCTATGGGGAAAGTATATCCACTAGTGGTGACAAGTTGTTATTGTTGATTGGTTAGAAGTGCTTCTTATGGTGGAAACTAACCAGTTAAAATGTATCTTAAAAGAGTAAGAGTTCTAGGTTTGAACTTTCTTATTTTGACTTCTATCGCCTGTATAGAATTTCTGCCCAATTCTATGAATTAATTAGCTTGCCTTTTGTCATCATGGTCATTACGAAAACCATCATTATCATCTGACTTTTCTCTTCAATTTTTGGACCCATCATTCCGTTAAATAGTATTTTTAATTCTGGGAAAAACTGCATACAGCAATTAATGATTCCTATTTTTAAAAAAATGTTGTTATCAGTTATATCAGAAAAGAAATATTCCAGATCAAAATGTAATTATTTAATGATAATAAATTAAATGAATTGAAAACATTTCACAATGAGTATTGAATTGCCAATTGTAAACCCTTTAAGACTATATACATTTACAACAAATGCGAACAAAAAATTCGAACAAAAAAGCTTTGCAAGCCTCACCAAATGACTTGATTAACCATTGTTCTATGGTAAAATGATTTATTAAGTGAATGCACTTTTTTACATCATAACTTTTACGGTTGCTCATAACAAAATGATTGCCAGTACAATAATTGTCATCCTCTTGTTAAAATCAAGTATTTCCTGTGGTATGTTCTTGCAATTTCTTATCTAAAACATAGAAAATAGTTTGAATTTGTTAATTTAATTAAATATTATTACAGTGCCACTAACAGAATGCATTACCAATATTTTCAATAGGATTGTTTTGATATTGTCAATTCAGTATATCCTTTGTCTTAAACATTACAATTTGAATCTTGTTAATCACCAAGCACCTATCTAAAAATCACATTGGCGATCACGCCATGATAATAGACAAATGGTGAGATGAGATGATTTCTATTAATGGGCTTCAAAAATGATCCTACACTAAACAACTGGTATTCCTCTAAATCTAGAGTAAATTAATGTTCTTTTTAATAAAATGTGGACACAGAATGATATATGGTTGACAAAGGTCATGTCAAAAGAAATTAGGTAGATCCCCTAATTCATCACAAAGCCATTCTGATCACATTTCAAACAGACGAACCATAGCAATCTCCATTAAGTTCCATGACAGTAAGTGTAGACATATCAGAGGGCTAAATCTAGTCAAACTATAAGAATATAAGGAAACAATGATGTTGCCAGGGTTACAATTGATCTCATCAGACTTGTCCTTGATTTTACCCAATGAAGATGATAAATAGTCCAGTCTATTTTTTCAACAACTATTTCAGTTTCAAGAACAAAACCATTTCCGAGATATGAAAAGGGGGATTTTTCCCCCATCAAAGGATGTGAATTATGTAAAGAATGTGTGTGTGTCAGATCTTCCAGTTTGGAAGCGGAAGATTCTTCACCCTATCACTGTCACCAAACATTAATCAAGAACATATTCTGGTCTTTCTAATAATTGTCTGGGATGGTGCAAAACGAATTCCCAATGCCATGTTAAGATAAGTTTATCTAGAAGGCTAAAGACCCCAATGTCATTCTTTCAACTTTCATTCGACATACTTCCTCCGTTTCTCCCTTTATGTTCTATGTTTTAATTGGGCCTCAAAGTTACGCAGTTCCTGTAAATCAATTTCTGCAGGAAATTGCCATCCCCTAGTTGGAATCCCTTATGACATCCTCCCTAAATGTGTTGAGAGTCTGTATTGATATCAGTGGCTTGAGGATAATAATTATGTCTATCTGAATCTATCGTTTAGTACTGAATAGGAAAAAGAGAAAAGAAATGACACACTGCAATTACAGAATAATTATTCTTCACAGAGTATCAATGTAGATAGCTTCTTCCACTTTGTTCAGCTGTATTCACTTGTCTAGAGAACATTATTAACCCACTCAATGTGATCTGATTTTGCTATTATATGCTTTTCCATAGACCCCAGCTAAGTTATCTGAGGCTTATAATGATTAAGAGGGTTATCTACCTTTTACTTTCATCACACTTACATAATTCAAGATTGCATTACAATTCTTTATAAGATTTAGATTTGTTTAGTCATTTCGTTTGTCTAATATCATGTTACACATGTCATGGGACTGGTTTTCTGAGTTCATTCACAGTCGTCACAGTTAGTCTATTTTTATTCCATTTACACCATTGCTGATGATTAGTACTGACTTCCCTATGACATATGTGGCATCATGTGTTTTTACTAAGTATAGACCTAAATGTGAGAATTATTTCCTTCCTTCACAGATATAGAAACGAACATTTGCTAAACTGAGGGAAAATATTTTTAAAAATCTAATCTAATTCTGTGTTACAATCATCAGATTTAAAAGGTTATATATCATTCCAGGTTTATGCTGTCCATTATCATCATGAGTTGTACTATATCATAGCATTATTTCCTGACATATTACTGCAAAAAGGGTCTATACATGTATATTTAATTCCTACACATTTTAATTTCATCTGAATGTGGAAATATTTATTATTTCCACTTTCAAATAATTTGACATAATAAAAAATTTACATTAAAATGCTCACTTCTACATAGTCCTAATTCTCTACTTCCTTTTATCATACAATCTTATTCCTGACTAAAAAAAAGTATTTGTAAAGCTATCAAAGCACTGGCAAAATTTTGTGAACTTGCCCTACAATAGGGACCAAAAGTTGTTTTTTTTTACAAAATAAATCCCAAATTTACTTATACACTTACTATTAGCCTAAAATGTGTAAATATTATAGCTTTTGTCTATGTATAATATGTTCTCATAATATTGTCTTATATAACACATTGTATTTCCATGTACATTCTCATTATCATGTGTATTACTTAAAGGGAAATCCAACCTTAATGGCAAGTTGTTCTGAAAGAAAACGGAAAAATCAGAGAAGCAGGCTGGTGATAATTTGAACGAAATCAGTTATGAATTTTGGAAAGTTGTAATCACTAAACATATTGGAATTTCAAATTGGCCGAATCGGTACTGTCACTGTGATGTAGTGGTAGTCAATTCCCCCATTTGCTCCAACACACAAAATGACTAAAATGTCATTTTTTCAAAATGTTTAACTCAGTAGGATCTTTTTCTTTTAGGAGGACCTATAACAATATGCTATAAACACAATAAAAACTATTTTCAAAAAATCAACTCAAGGCAATTTCAATAGCCCTGTCTATCACCTTTAGAAATGTGCGAACATTACAATGGCATATTACGTAATCCGAACCGGATTTCTATGGGCAGTACAATAGGCCTTTGAAATTGCCCTTGAGTTTATTTTTCGAAAGTAGTTTTTATCGTGTTTATATATAATATGCTTTGAGTACTGCCATGAGGGAGAAGATGCTTAGAAAACCACAAATTAATGATACTTCTGTGAATGACAAACAAAAGAATTTTACTGCCAACATGTCACAATTGAAACACCAAATTGCCAATTTGAAATTTGATTTAGTGATCTCAATTTTCAAACATCTACAACTTTCTAATTCCTTATCTGATTTCTTTCAAACTTTCAAACATCCCATTTTTCTTATTATTCTGTTTTCACACAAACATCTTATTTCCAAGGTTGGATTACCTTTGAAGTTTTTCCTGATAACTTGTTTGTTTATTTTATGTCAAAGGTATATATATAGTTAAAAATTATAAATGTTAATTATTATTGTTATTATATAGAGTTTGAACCTGGCTCTTACTCCTATATATTCATGTTGTACATTATTTCTAACAATGAAATACTGGCATTTTATCATTTTGAATCAAGTTTTCATCCATATTCTGAATGAGACAGTGTAATACCATTTTTTTTACATAGCAAAAAAAAACAGGGGTAAACAAAGAGTATATATACTTACGGTCCTGATGACTGGAACGCACATTGGCAATGTCCTGAGCATGGATATAACTGTAGAAACTTTGACCAATTACACTGTCTGCTGGATGGTCAAGAAAATCACTGATCCTGATATCAAGCAGTAGAGAAAAAATAATATTAAGAAAATGATACATATAGTTTACAAACTCATCTTCAAATATTTCATATTTTCTTCAAATAAGTATCAACTCTAATCATGAGAATCTTAGTGCAATTGAAATAATTTTAATGTAACTGAACCCCACCGGTACTCGATGAGTTTTTAAAACACACGCATCGTTGCAGGGACTGGATATAAAGATACGTTCACCTGAAACACAAGATAAACCTAAAAGAAAGATTCAAGGAAGAACTAAAGAAAGAAAAACTTACTTTGCCTCACAGAAAGTGATGGTAAAATCCAGATCTGCCTTGCACATGAACATGGTAGGATCAAGCCGCACCTCACTGATGGTAGGAGGTGGTAATGAGTAACCAACACCAACAAAGCCAAGAACACTTGGTGGATGATGATGATTGTATTGAGAGAGACTAAGCTCAGGACGGAGTGCACCTGTTACATGGATCACCTACATTCAAACAAGATTCCTCAACAATAAGCCAACTCCTAATTAGTACATGCTAAAAATGACCCTGAAATGACCCCATTTGTTTTGGTGGATGCGTTACTTTTTTAACAAGTAAAATCATACTGGTGCACGCAGCGTGGTGTGCGTACAAAATGATAGCGTATAAAGGTCAATAGTACTCGGTACAAATGACCTACATCTGCACATGCACAAATTGTAATTTAAGAACTGGCTTATTGATGAAAATCTATGTTTTAGAAGTGAATGAAATTAACATATCAAAATCTTACAAAAAGCAATAGATGTATCTAAATTCTAAATGACTGAAATTATTTGACTGAGATCATTTGCTGCCACGGTTGGAACATTAACAACAATAGGGTAACTTTGAGTGAAAAGGGAAAATAAATAAGCTGCATTAAGAGCTAAAAATGAAGTTGGCTGTATAAAAAGATGGAAAAAAAGTTTTTATTCATCCACTAATACATTCAGAGAAGTAGCCCATATGTTATCACATTTCAGTTAGAAAAAGTTTTCTTTACAGTTATGTGTGGTTACCTTATAACCTGAAGATTTGAAGTGAACACCTCGTTTGGTAAGGGTAGATTTCATCCTAATCAAGAAGGATCGCTCTATTCTGTTTGAGGTTGCTGTCATGTTCAATGTCACATCATCTGTACAAAAAAACAAATTTTTTTGTCATCACAATGAATTTCCTTTGCCTATAATATATTTTGTAATCATGCATCATTGCATATCATAATGAAAGAATATAATGTATGAGCTATGTATTTTTACATTTGTTTTACCTTTCAATTGTGTGTTTGTATTGAAAATCATTACAGAAACAAAATTAATTTTACTTTTCAGCTCTTGTCAGAACCAAATTATTTTTTTTTAAAACTCAAAGGACTGCACTTTTTTAATTGATATTTTATTCAAAACATTTAAACTGAAGTTAATACCAGTGGAAATGTGACTTCTCCACTTTCCTGATCATATTATCCACAAGAAAAAGAAGGGTTTCTTATCACCTTGTAATATGAATTGGAGCATACAATAATTCTTCGTCAATCATGTCATGAGCTATGCGAAAAATGGGAAATATTGATTGTGTTTTGATATTGGCACCATGGACTGCATTCCATTTCTTCCCCATTAACTCCTTCATCTACAACCAGCAATCTAAACAAAGTTTAAATTCTTTCACATCAAATATTCAAAATGTGGAATGAGATAAGGTTATAAGCACTTTGGACTTCATAGATTCACTTTGCTATTAACCCTTCTCTTCCCCTTAATCCAATCTACAACTCTCCCTTACAAAGCTTCGTTCACTCACAACACTAAAATCTGCCTCAGATAACCACTGAGGCACTATATAAACCATTTTACATGTAAATAAATGGCAAGTGGGGTTGGAAAAAGAAAGCTGCGTGCAACAAAGGCAACTTACTAATAGCCTAGGTACTCTCTTATCTATGGTTATAAGATACAGAAGTGTGGATGTTTATGTCATCTTACTTTAGTTTCAGTAGGCAGTATCATATGTGAATGAGGAGTTGTGAGAGGGTTAAGATCATAATTGATATCTCTGTCTGCATAGTGAACCCACCTAGATCACATAGATTTATGATTCCCCGGTAGATCTTGTCTAAACTCCCTAGATCCCTGCTATCATCAACTCTTCTTCTACATGAGTAATCCAATTAACACCCTAAACATTCTTTCTCTCAAACATCACATTATGAATGTATGAGACCAGGAGCTCTTATTTACTGCTTCATTCCTTTGTTTACATAAGAATTACATGCTCTGCACTCTTTGATCCTTGAAGAAGGAAAGAAATTAATCAATGGTTTCACGAACTCTCTATGCACGATGCTTAGCCTACTACGTAAGACTTTCACATCCGATGAAGATAACAAATTTCAAATTCCATTTCTTTTCTTTGTTTTCTTGGATGTAAAATGCATTCCATTTTCAAGAGTTACATATTGCTTTACAGGTATATATAATCACATCCTTCAGAATTAAAATCTTGAAAAGCTTTGAACCTTTCTGATGAGGCTCCTAAATTCTTAAAGTTTTATCATAGATTTTTATATGTAGATTCTGGTACTCATAATAGTGTAATAATTATACACTTAAAAGCCTACAGGGATAAAGTCTTACAATACACACTACTTATTCTACATTTCTTTATTTGATCAAGTCATCTCCACTGTAATACATAAATTGCAATTCCTTGGGATTGTTTATCCCATCATAATTCATCTACTTCTTATGCAGTTGTGATAAATGAACCGCAGAAGGATTATTACATATTCTAAGTTTTTGTTATCTCACTCCTCTTCTCAATTTACCCATCACACTATCGTCAGCACATTTTTCTTCTACCTCTGAGCCTCATAAGTCACACTCCAATAACCTATCCTCTACAGAGAAGTTGGATGGAAGAGAGATAGAGAGAGAGAGAGGGAGAGGGAGAGGGAGATAGAGAGGGAGGGAAAGGGAGAGGAGAGAGAAAGAGAGAGGAGATAAGGAGAGAGAGGGGAAAGAGGTGGGAGAAGAAAAAGAAGGGTAGGAAGAAGGAAATGACAGGATATATGGAGGGAGGACAGAAAGAGAGATAGGACAGGAAGAGAAAGGGAAATAGAGATAAGGAGGGGGACAGGGAGAAAGAGACATACAAGAGGGAGTGGGTGTGAAAGAAAGAAATACATTTGTTCTTAAATAAGTAAGATAAGATGGTGAATGAGATAAATAAAGAAAATAAAGAGTATAGAGAAGGGCAAAAATTACATGAGAGAGAAAGAGAGAAAGAGAGAGAACAGAAGATTATAAGATAGGAAGAAAGAGTACTGGAAGATTACATAAAAAGACAATAAGAGTCAGGGAGAATAAGGGGTTGGAGAGATGAAGAGAGAGAAAGAGAGATGAATATAAAGGAGGAATAATTGAGACTCTGACTTTGGTAGATGTAATAGATCTAGTGTTGAGCATTGGTCCCCTGGTACCCATTTGTGTTACTCCCACCCTCCCCCATGTCATTATACCTCCTATCTCATCTCACTCATTTGTATGCACAACCCTACACCTACAGAAATTAATTTATCACTTTCTCTTCCCAATTTCCATTGCTCATTCTTCCTTACTTTCATCATCTTTAGTTCTCATCTCTCTATCTATCTCTCCATTTCTTCTTTACGCTTGTTTACAAAACTATTTCTTTCTTTTCACTTATTTCCGTTGTCTTCCTTGTGTATTTATATATATGTATATATATATATACATGTATATATATATAATTCCTACTTAAGGCGATTTTTTTTTGCGAAATATTCGATAGAAGGGGGAAGCGACGTTAAGTCGAATTTTTCGATTCGCCTTAACGCTTTTGGCACTGTTTTTTCCTTTTTCCATAGGGGTAGGAGGCATTCTATCGATATAAATGTAGAGGGCGCCAAATTACTTATATTACTACAGAGTTTTTTTCGGTAGGGAGAACTCATTTTCGTATAATATAACGTGGAAAATCTATATATGTATAACTCTTGGGGATCAAAAGTCCTGAGGTTGGACTAAGGGCGATGTCTGTTTTTCTTGATTATATCAATAGTTTGGGGATTTACTAAAAATACTCACTCACCATGGAAACCTACAGAGAACATCTAAAAATACCTTATCGCACACAAAAGGTGGTTATTATACAATTCTTTTTGCCATAAATGCAAATTGAATCAAATTAATTCTAAACATATACTAACATTTTGAATCCATTAATTCTCTGTAACTTCATTTCGCGTTGATATACGTATATACAATAAAAGAAAATAAAATTTGCCCCTTCGTTGAATCTAGGTATATATATATATATATATATATATATATATATATATATATATATATATATAAATATTATAGTATCAAGATGTAGGCAATTACATTATATTATCTTGCCTTTCATTATCTTGCACTACATTTTATGCTTTTGAATAATTTTGTATCTGTAATTTACTTACAGTTGAACACTACAAAAATGACACATGTATTTTTTTCACATCATGTGTTGTTTTAAAATGTATCAATATATCAAGGATAATTCCTTTGATGAAAGATAAAGAAAATCAAAAGTTGATGTGGATATAAACAGATTATGCTGGCAGGCAAATATGCATTACATTTTGGCTCTGAGCAGACAAAATGAAATATGAAATATGCAGTTTGATGACTTAGGCATAGCAATCAATTTTTTTAAAGTAAAAAAATGCATTAAAAATAATGAATAAAAATAAAAGTATCAAAAATAAATGTATTAGATTACATTCTAAAACAAGGTTCAATTTGGATTAAAAATGCATTTCATTATCTGAAATGAAAATATTACATTTGTTTGCATTTTGAAAAGACATGTGAAAATATGCATTACTTAAAACAAATTTATAACAAATTTAAAACACTTGTAAATGACTGAGATATCTAGAATTAAATGGGTCCGAAGTAATATACCCTCTGGAGCCAGAAGGGTGTTAATTCTGTGTTAAAGTATATGAGTTAATACCCTTTTGGCTGCAAACAGATGATATAATAATTGATATACAACATAATACAATAATATAACTGTAATCCAATGTCAGGATATATCCCAAAAGGAAAGTTCCATTTATATGAGAAATTAATTGTTCAAAATTTTTCTGTAATATGTGAAAATTCTGAAACATTATGGCACATTTTGCACCCAACACATATGTCTTAATATCTTAAAAAGATTTGACTGGCTTGCTAATTTGACTTAAATTTGATATTATACATAAAGAAACCAACAACAGCAATAATGAAATGTCTAGGCAAGAATCATTTATGAGGAACAGAGGACAAGTATAAAGGAACTACAATAAAGAGAAAAAAGAAACGACAAAAAACCCCAAGGTAAAAGTACATTTGTAGACAAATAAAAGGAAAGAAGAAAACCAATGAGAAAGTAATTAAAAAGTGCGATAAAAGAGAGAAGTATCCAAGGAAAAGGCTTTTAAAAGTTTATTATAATGGTGAAACTATTTGAAGAAGTTTAAAAAAAAAGAAAAAGAGAAAGACTGAGAAGAAGTGAAATATCTAATCCATCTGATTGAGAAGTTGGCTCTACGACAGTTGATTGATAGCTTAATGTTCAAAATGGGAGAGGCGGAGTACTTCATAGGCATCATTAGCATAACAAAAGACTCTAAGATGAGTGGTATAGCACAACAAATTGAATGAAAAAGTGGCATAAAGATGGAGTGTTGGCTAAAGTGTTATTTTATTGTCCCAAGACTAGAATTATATTATAAGTCTTAGCCATCATTACCAGTGAAATAGATTCTACAACATCCATTACTTTGATGAACATGCTGTCATGAGAGCCAAAAGGGCATTAAGCCTGTATTAAATAAGAAGTTCATGTCATTCTGGCTCTGAAAAGATTACAGTCAATACAGTTGAAATGTTCTTAATGAAATGCATGTAATCAAATGTAGTATGCACCAGGAGAAACAGAAAATACTTAAGCAAAAAGAGATAGTTGCCACTGTTAAATATTGTAGAGAGAGAAAGAGGTGAAGGATGGACAATAAGGTAGCTTAGCGAACGTCGTGGTGCATAAAAACATGGGAAAGACGCATATGACAAAATTTAATTCTATAAAGGCAGAACCAAATTGTTAGGATGTAGAATTAGTATTTATCTCTTTGAACATTTTTAAGCAAAATAATATGAAAACATTTATTCAGTTATGTCTGATTATGATTTTAGAAGCACAGACAAAACTAGCAAATTTTCCTCTTTGCATCTTTCCAGCTTCTTTATGGCCCATTGCATTTTGCTAAGCTACCTAAAAGTAAAGGAATACTGAATGAGAAGGTGTAAAAGAGAGAGAAGCTAGTATCATTAATGAGAAAAACAGTAATTACACAAGTCCCCCTGGACATAATAATGGTGACAGAGAAAATAAGTAGAGGATAAAATTCATTTAGGATAAGACAAGTTCCGAATATGTTAGGGAGTTTTATAATTCATTTATTAAACAAAAACAGGCCCCCAAATTCATTATTTTGCCTTGCCATATTTGTTTCTAGATAAGAAATTGATTTCATAATCAATGTCTTAAATTTATGAATAAAACCTTTTTTTTCGTTTAGTCTACTACTTAAATTTTTTTTAAAGGAACATGTTTGTTTGTGTTTTCATGGTACAAACAGTTCTGTTCTCATTAATGATAGAGTTATACAAAGAGCTTTAGAAGGGAAAAATCAATTTTACTTCTTCACAACTCTCTCTCTCTCTACTATATGATTTTTTAAGTAAAGCCAACAATCTAGAATTCTTAACCTTATTGATTCAGCTATTTTCAGTAGGCAATATAGAAATCTCCTACAAGTCTTCAAGTTCTGACCTTTTTTTCAAATGAATATTATTTGACTCAATCAATCCTCAGTCCATATATATATATATATATATATATGTATGTATGCTTGCCTTCATTTGATCAAACCAAACTTATTGCCAAATTCACCACTACTTAACCTCTTGGGACCCACTAAGACAGAACTCTACTTCTCCTCCTCTCTTTCCCTTCCTTCATCAGCACAGGGCATTGTTGGGCATGTTCGATTTTTCAAGCGCATAAAAAGTTATTCAATAATTTTGAGCACGTATAGGTCGTTATCTCTCCCATGAGTGTCGCAGAACGGGAGTCGGGAGGTGCCAGGGACTCTCGGTTCGGGAGTTATCAAACTCCTCACACTGTATCATCCTTTATTCTGGGGGAGCGTTAAAGAAATCTGAATTGTCACTTTTGACTTATGACTGTAAGTGATCTGAACAGAATGAAAAGAAGAAGAGTTATTTTCAGCTTCTAGATCGACTAGAAGAGAATATCCCCTTTTCAAAATAATGAAGTATCAAAACATTTGAAGATGTTTGTGTACATCATAGATATGTTGGGACAAAAATAGTCTCTTCCTTCAGATTTAAAACAGGATGATTTGCTCAAAGTTACTTCACATCATTACTAAAGATGAAGCTGCACTTAAAATCCAAATAAGAAAATGATCAGAAGTGCAATATGTTATAATTAAATTTTCTTTGTAGTCTTTTCTGAAGGATTGGAAAAGAAAAACGGAATGAGAACACATAAGTAAAGAGAGAGAGAGAGAGAGTGATAAAGTGTACAGACAAAGATAGTGAGAGAAAGAACATGAAAGTTTTGAATTGAAGTGGAGAAAGATAATGAAAGAAAGAATTAACAGAATGGAACAGAATGGAAGACAGACAGAGACAGTTGGTAAGGGGTAGAGAGCAAGAAAGCAAGAGAGAGATAGAAAGAGGGAGATAAAGAGAGAAAAAAAAGATAGAGGGGAAGAGAAAGAGAGAGAGGGTAGAGACACAGACAGGCAGACAGAGAGACATAAAGAGAAAGAGAGAAAGAGAGAGAGAATGGATGGTAAGCAGGTAAAATGGTAGCTGGTCCATGAGAGAAACGGAGAGAGAAGTAGAGAGATAAGGATAGAGTCTACCAGCCAGTGAAAAGGACACTAGAGATCCAACCATACATACTTAGGGATGCATTGACAACTTGAGATCTGTCTCACAGGGAATGGATAGGGAGTAAAGAAGAACACTTCAAAAAGAAAGAAAGACAGAATAAATGGCCAATAGGATAAAAACAAAGTAAAATCTAAAGGTAGAAAGGAACAAGGTGGGGAAATAAAATAGGATGGGTAAGATACCAGGAGTGATATGCATTTGCAACAATATAAACTTGATTAAGGTTCATAAAATAACAGTTTGCCACTAATGGAAAGAATAAATCTTGAAAGAAGAAAGTGGGGAGCCAATGACACAAAAACACTGGTTACAAGAAATTCTGAAGTTAAAAACTAATATATACATGTATAAAGGTGTGTCATCAGCATTGGTGTTCTCCTTTATGGATTCTACACATTCTAAATTCATGAAAGTTTTTAGAGGGTAGAATCTCAAGCATCTTACAAACACCAAGCCCATTTCAGAGCTAATTACTCTACTCTAGACTAGCCACTTGTGATCAACCAACAGGGGTTCAATAAGGAGGGTGCTGGAATCAGAGCAGAAGAGATAGAAAGGGAGACAACGAGATAAAGAGAGGAATGAGGAAAGAGAGAAAAAAAGAAGGTAAGCGTTAGCCAATGCCAGGGATGCTTGACAAGGCAGGATTGCTCTCCAGTGCGCATCTCAAGTCGGCAAGTGAAGCTGGCATAGCGTCCGAGTAGCGTGTCAACATGCGCCCACATCCCACAACCGGTCCTTTTTGTTTGCCATGGGAGAGGAGACCGCTCCAGAGCAGTTTGCACATGTCCGCTTTTAGGAGGTTGGTGTTGGTTCTACAGGGAGCTGGCTGGCAGGGAATTGGCAAGCATTTACTCAGCAAATTGACCTGAAAGTGTTGGTGTTTGAAAGAGACCTATGCTAGGTGTCAGAGAAAGAAGGTTGGATGTGTATTTTAGCTTTATTGGTCATTTTGCAAATGATACTCTGTCATTTCACAAACAGTCTTTACAAACACATGCTAGCTTCTCTACTTCCTCTTCTGCTCTCTATTGACTCAACATCCTAATATGTCATTACATGATCTCAAACCAGGCCAAATGTTCCAGACACCAACATCTGTGCCTTGACTTTATTTTTACAGTAAAGGGATATTTTATTTCATGTGAGCTTACGACAATAAAAGAAATGAATGAATGCAACATAAAGTATCAACAGTGCCCTCCTTACTAGATATAGAAGTGTATAAAGTTAGTGATGTGATCTTGAGAATACCTGGCAAAGCCATCAAAAAAGAAAGGTGTATAATATGTATTAAATTAACTATATTTAAAAATCACAGATATTATAGGTTTTTGGGGTCAAATTAGCAAAATGTGCATTTTCAAATGCTCATATTCAAGCGATTTGCTCGTCCGTTTACTAATTTGGTTCATACCAGTTTTCAGTCAATCAAATTCATTTTCCAGCGTCCAAAATGTGCTTCGAACATCCAGATTAATTTATCATCATTCAATTTAAAGAAACCGAATCGTCATTCAAATTCATCTATGACGACTGGAGTGCGTATTCTTGCTCAAGTTTTACTTTCGTTTTCATTGTTAGTCAGTCAAGTTAGCAGTATATTCATTCATTTTCAAACAGATAAAGGAAGTAGAGAAAAGAGCCGGGCTTTGCCTTCTTCATTAATCTAACTTCTTCATTTTTTTGTTATTTAAGCATTCTAATGTTTTTAAATGTAATTTGTGGTTGCAAAATGATGCAGTCATCTAATCACATGGATGTAAAAACAAATAACTGCACTACCCTTTTCAAATACTGTATCATTTCAAATGTCTACAGCATATTCAAAGTAGCCTTTCACACCATATTGTCTCTCTTTTTTATTTTGTCTAATATTATTTTTTCAGTTGACCATTTGCTTTGTTATTTCTTTTTTGTTTTTTATAATCTCAGCCCCCCCCCCCCAAATAGGAGGGGTGCTTACGAGGCTTGAGAAACCTACTTCCTAGTCAGAAATTGGTCTGCGGCGTTTGCGTTTGTTTATCAATTGTGTTTAGTTCCATGATTTTACCTTTTTATAGAATATATATCATTTTTCATTAGTATCATTTATTCCTGATCTATGACATTGCAAGAACATGACTTTACATATTGTTTCTAAATTTTATCATGTAAAAACAATTTGAAAATTTGAAGGGAAGGAGTGCATTGTTAAACCCATTGCTTAAATCGCAAACATGCCTGTCTATTGATGAATTTGAATTCCCAATTTTTTGCGATCCAAAGTTTCTGTGAATTTGAAAGTTCAATCTATTAAAATGCATGATGAAAGTATGCGATCACTTGCCCTAAAAATTAAATTGAATGCTCATTTTAGGCAATTGAATGTTGATCTTGATAAGCATTCAAATTCACAGGAAAACGAGCCCCTGTGCATTAATTTGGCTGCTGTTTTGATGAATTTGACCGGGAAAACATATTTTTATAGGTTAAATATATGGTCTGTGCTAAAATAAGTTATGATGAAACAGTAATCAATATTTTCTTACACTGAAAGTATAGGTAATTGTTTAAATTTCTGGTATTAGCCTTGTGCTAAACAAGTTATCCAATAAAGTCTACTACCAGAAGGAGCAGACAGACTGAATGAGAGAGAGAGGGTGAGGGGAACACAGACATAGACAGAATATTAAAGATCTGCACAAACTAAGAGAAAGAAAAATGAGATGAAGGTCAAACAAAAAGGTATATGGTAACATACTATACTAGTAAAGAATTGAGTGAGATGTGGACAGTCATAAAGACAGAGATGCAATATCACATTTGACAATTTAAGGGTCACCTAGTTTCATTCATACTTCTAAGATGCAATCAAATACAGTAGACTGAGAACATGCCAAGCCATTTCCTTCCCCATAATTGCTCTAATTTCACCCTAAAAGTTCTTCATATTTGGCCTAATATTCATAGATTCATTTCAAGAGGCCATTTTTGGAGTATTGCTCTTTCCTTCCCTCCAACGCTGAAAATTCGGTAACAAAATTTGTCCTCAGTCATCAGAGGCATGATGAATAATATCTCAGAATTTTGACTCACAATAAACAGGCAAACAAGTTCAATGCACAAGTAACAAAAAAAATTGACAGAAATTATATGATAATGAAAATTAAGCAGAAATGAAGGAGGTATTTTGTGGTACATCTTCATGTGTCTATGGCAATGTCTCCTTCAACCTTACTGTTGACACTCTAGACCAAAACCTAGAGTTTGACAGCAAAGCCTTTATTGATTTCTCCAGCTCCGGTACACATCCCAAATTGTCGGCTGGAAAATGCATGTTTGAAACACATCGAAGTGCAGTACACATATTTGATCTTGGGTTGGCGAGTCATTTGTTTGGCGGGTTCAACAGATTAAAGAGAGAAAAGGAGGGCTGGAGAGAGATGGTCGGTGAAAAAGACAGAGAGATGAAAATATAGAGAAATGTAGGGGAGCCTCATGAATTTTTCATCAGCGTATCATATTCTGTGGTGAAGATGTGCGCTCTCCTCTTGTCCGTGCAATCTTACGCATCTTGAGTTTCCGGCGGACCTTCTCCGCCGAGCTCGACCTTGACGAGCTAATTTGGCCTAGACATTTGAGAGAGCTTGGAAAGTTGGACAATTCGCTGGTCACACTTTCCTCTCTGCGAGGTTTTACAAGGAATTATCAGATTTTACAAGCACACTACAGAGACAGGTTAGATCAATATTCAAATATTGACTATTAAAATTGGGAAAACACTTGCAGGAGGAAATTGTACCCAAGGCATTTACATGGCACAGTTATTGCACTTTGGTAGGGGGAACAGGTGAATTTGGGGACTCAATCTAAACGGTTCAAATTTCTTTCCACACAGTACAGTTTAATGGAAAACCTTAAGAGAATGCTTTAACCTTCAAATTGGTACCATGTTTAACCCCTTTCTGTATATGCCTTGAATTTAGATCAGAAGTGGAAAAGGACACTACCTGGTATGGTATATAAGCTGTCCAAGGACAAGTGTGAATTACGTTTCTTTACTTCTAAGTTACATTATTGAAAACCTGATCAAACTATGCACAGAAAAAAAGGAAAGGGAAATGCCATTTTAAAAACCTATGAAACAGATAGATCACTGAAATGGGAACATATAAAGGATGAAAATATTTAGCAATAAAATGTTTTCCTTTGGCCTTTAATGTTTCCATTAGTACAAAAACTACCAACAATCTTTCTTATTTTTTTGAAGACATCATCTGGTCTAAATTGTTTGATAGCTTTTTATGAGTAATCTTGTATGAGGTTTACTTTTATGTTTAAATTACCATTTTCACCAATAAGGTACTTTAATACAAGACCATCCAAAGTGATGATAATGACAATACATTTTTACGCAAAAGAATGTTAAAAAGTGGACAAGAACATATGTCCAGAATCATTGGAACTACAATGAAACCTGTATATCTCAAAGGAGACAAGAAAAGTGAACTTTGTAGAAAGGGGTTCCCTTTATACAGATTCTCTTAGTACATATTTCAATCAGAAATGATGTTAAAAGGAAACTTCAGGTTTGACTGTATATACCTACCCTGGATAGTAGATGGACCTATAGCTGCAGGACTACCAGCACCAGAACCACCATTAGAGTTTCCGTCAGCATTGTTACTGGATGGAGATGATGATGAAGTCTTGTTAGGAGGAAGCTTCATACCTAGCTGTTCAGCTAACTCAGCATGATCACCAGGATGGACATAGTCAAAGACTGAACAACCCATCAACTCAACCTGTAATCAAAACAAGATATCATTCATTTAAGAATTTTAAAAAAATCTTTAGAGGAGCAGCCCTAACTTAGCCTATCATTATTGCAATTCCCACACCGGACAATTATAATGATAATGTCTGATTGTATCTCTTTACATGAAGAAACACAGTTGTATTGATAGCTAAAGTATACATAGGGCCAGTTTATTAAGATACATTAGGAATAACATATATATTTGTAAATGATGCATTAAGAGGAATAATTTTATTCAAGGGGTAAATCAAAAATAATATCCCCCCCCCCCAAAAAAAAAAAAACAGCAACAACAACAAAATCCAAAATAACATTATAATTCATAAATGGAAGAAAGAAATAATCTATGACCTAGAGTTATACCATAAAGAACAAAATATACAAGAAAAAAGATGAGAGATGGATGAGAGAAAGAAATAGAAAGGGAGAAAGATAGAGAGAGAGAAGGAGCAAGAGACGAAGAAAGATAGAGGAGATAGTAATAGAGATAGAGATATAGATAGAGACAAAGGTAGAAATAGAGAAGAAAAAAAACAAGAGAAGCCAGTGTGAAGCAAGGATATCATAAGTGGCAGGGTAGACATTAAGAAAGGAAACATAGAGAAAGGGTAGGTAAAAGACAGAAAGATCGAGTGAAAGAGACTGTCAGAAAGACAAAAAAATTAAAAGATAGTCCAAGATGTAAGTAGAACAATGATTGACAGTCAAGGAGACACAAATATCGCTAAGAGGTTGAAGTGCACTAGACAAAAATGGACAAAATATACTACAGGAACCTAAAGACCTGGAAAGAAAAGGGATCTCGATAATTTGCCTTTTAGATTTGTCTGAAATTTTAAGTCAGCTGTCAAACAGTTGTAGAATGAAACACAGAATACATCAAAGATAATTATATTCATTAGTTTCACCTAGGAGGTTAGCATTTAGGGTCTAGTTACCCCCAGCGGTTGGATGCAGGATCACTTTTCTCAGCCTCCAAGAGCTCTTCAGAAATGGGCTTGACTGTATTAAATCACATTCAGTTGGAGGCTACAACCATCCCAAAAATTCATAGATGTTGATTGTTATTTCCATTCATAACATCCACTGATGATTTCAAACCTTCTCCTTTATTTCTCATTTTTTCTTTCATTGTGTTATAATGAAGTTCAAACTGAAATGGTATAAACTGATATCTGTAGTCTTTAAACTAAAAAAGGTGTACCTTCTATCAATTCATTAATATAAAAACACATCTATACCTCTTACTGCTGAAAAATATTTCATATCAAGGTGGGAATATTTTCCAGTGTATTTTAATGAAAAATTAATTCCATATTCTTGCTAATCTTTTGTATTTACATGAAAATATTCCCTGCTCTACGCAGAGTTGCATATATCTATTATCTTAATTTGGGAAAAAATTTATTCAAGAAAACAAAGCATCATTTAAATTCAAATATATTGCACAGTTACATCTACAAAGTTACATACATAACCTTGTTGGAAATATTCACTACTTACGGTACCAACTGCTGTATGCATTTATTGATGCAATCATTTGTCACACTGTGCAAATATTTTGCTTGTCTCTATTTACATAGCCTCAATCTTATACAATGCTAAACTTATATTTATTCTGTCTAGCAACAAAACAATTGATTGTACAAGAAGTAAAAACAAACATCTCCAAAAAACATCTGTCCTACAAACCTAATAAAAGAAAAGAAAAAAAATTGTTCATGAATAATACTAATATAGAAATGATAAATGATAAGAGTCTGCACCCTAGAAACATCTCATGCAACCTTGGAAGTACATTTTTCAAGGTAGCATGATCATTTACTTTCCCCCTCCAGACACCTACATCATGTAACATGAAGACTTTTAATGACCTGATTAAATCACCTCACACATTCTCAAGAAAAAAACGTGTAAAATAACAGATTAAACTGAATGCACTATCTCTTTGCAAGATTTAGCCTGTGTTCCATTGGGGTTAGTGGTGTAAAACCAATTCTTTAGAACATATTACTGATGAACAGTTGGATCTACAGTGATCTCATCCATCACTCAACTCAAACTACTTCTAATTCACTCAAGACAAAAGGAAGATGATTTTGAAGAAAATGACTCCAAATGAATTATTGACATGGCCAGCACTATAGGTTTTGGTGGACAAAGAAAAACCTTGAAGAAAGTGAAGTTGATGATGTATGATGATGGCGTTCCATTAGGCCCATTAAGATTGTAACGACCCAGTCTTGAGGCTTCTTCTAAGAGTCTTTGTGCAAAAATAGTGCAAGAGAACCTTTGAGTTGAATGAATATACATGAGGTCACGATACTATCTGGACTCCCTGAAGGAACCCTGAAAGCTTTGAATATTTCAGCTCTCCTCCTGGTTATAGAAGGATTAACAGCAAAGACTCCCTTCAAAATTCAACTTCTCCTCCAAGAGGTGTAAAGATGGGACCCTACTCTGGTCCATGGAACAAGCGAGATGAGAGTGGGTTGTGAGTGTACTGTTTGGTAACAGTACAAGGTGTGGGATGTCCAAAGAGGTAGGATTTCTGTACTTCAGTGAGGTGTTTCATCCTTGGTACTTTAGGGAGGTTTTATCTTTCATGATGGGATGATGGTGGTACAACCCATAGATGTATGTCAAGTAGAGTGTAGCCAATGATGACACCAGGTGAATACAAATATGGGGGTTTTTTTCTTGTTGTCGAACTATACAACACAATGAAAAGTAAAGCCTGACCTGTTTTTTCAGTGTTTGCAGAACGAATGCAGTCAAGCTATTTAAACTCAAAAGCCTCATCCTAAAAAAAATCTTTTCATTCACTCAAAAGCTATTCAGTGTTTGAGCCATACCCATCACAAATAAATTCAGTGCATGACCACCCCCAACCTTTTTTTTTTTTTTTTTACTACTCAGATTTGTTTCTTGAAATCTTTATGTGACAAGTTCACTTACAAAGTAAGAAACACTGATTGTGCTTACTATTCCACACACAAAACTATGTTGTATGATATGATGTGGTCAATTTTGTCCAACTTGGATTGGAGATCAAAGGAAAATAATTCTATATTTTGGTTGGAATAAATTCAATTAACCAAGGCATAAATTTGTTTCTTTAAGAATATCTTTTAAATCTCAAAATCAAATAACCAAATGAACGGAACTGCTTGCTACTTGAAAAGTTAGAATTGGAATGTACTTTCTTCTTGAGTCTCAACCTTCATTTCTTATTACCTCTATAGAGACCAGCTGACAACAAGTTTTCCCTTGATAGCAAAAGTCTTGGGAAACAGGTGAGAAAATTCAATGAATTTGTTCCCTTCTTCATCACATCCTGCCATCAATACTCTAGATCACTAACCTTTCTCTATCTACATGCAACCCTTTCATCAAACACCCTCCTGTGAAGCCGTCCTATTCCCCAAGCTACCATTCACATCATCTAAATCACATAATATTCTCATCTTCCCAGTAAACTAGGCCCGCCCATCCACAAGCCCATGACAGTAATTAAGCATCAATTCATTATATCCTTGCCTAACGCTCTGATGGAGGGTGCATTTGCCTTTGGAGGGTGGCACAGTACCTCGATTAGCGACCGTGGGGTGGTGGTAATGGGGTTTTGATTCATGGAATTTGAAGTAGCATCAGCTTCACATCATTAACTTCAAATTACCTATCCCATCAAAGACATTCTCTTATCCCAATAAGAGATAAATCTTACCTTTCAAAGAAGGCCAAAAAACAAAAACCTGTCTTTAGAAATTCTAACCTGACGGGGATGAAAATAGCGAGACAATTACCATAAATAAATGCTTAACACTGATTCGGGTTCAGAATGAAAATGGTATAAAAGCATCTAATGATGAAATAATGATCGGCCCTTCTGTTTGAGTGTTTTCAACTCAAGAGGGAGTTCTGGATAACAAAAGTGCAGGCAGATGTCATCAGCATACATCAAACATGATCATTATCAATTAGCCTGAATAACATCAAAGATCTTTTTACTATTTGGATATACCATCTACTTTTATGGGTTTCCTATTAGGTAATTTTCTTCTTTTTGCTCTCTCTCTCTCTCTCTCTCTCTTATAGATTAACTATTAATAAATTGTATTATTTAAACATATCAATATCCTCTTTATTCCTCTGTTCCTTCCAATTAATTTCATTACTCATATCAAGAAATTAAGTACATAGTAGTAATAAACTGTTTATGTTTTAAAATTATACATTTAAATAAAAATTTGTATCTCTTATATCTTGTCTACTTATTTTTTGTACCTTAACCCGTGTCAGCACTTGGAATGCAAATAGAATTCATTAAAAATCCTAAAATTCAATGTGAAAATACTTGTACAAATATTACTCCACAAAAGAATTGTTCAGAACCAATTGCATACTGTAAAAATAACGTAACTTTTTATTAACACATAATGGATAAGTAGCCCTTTGTTATGCTTTATAAAATGTAATCATATTACAGATGTACATCTGTTGGATTAAGCAATTTAATGATATAAATATTGATTCTTGTTTACTACAAGATTGATATTTAATTTTAATATTCAAACATTATGCTTGACAGTATCAATTTCATTTCTTCAATATGCATTAAAACCAATCATCCTCCTACACAGGTATGAATAATGATTTTTCATTTCTTCCTTCCAAATTTTCTTTAGGTCCTTTGTCTAAGTTCCATTTGCATTTATTTGTATCCTTCATGTTAATAAACAGATAAAAGCTGCCTTTAAAAAAGACTGACAAAAGTGATTTATAAAACGGGTTCAAGAATGTAGCCATCCTGATTGGTCAAATAACACCACATGACCCTGCAAAAAAAAAGTACTAACGCACGGCGAGGGGACTAACGCACGGCTAATCCGGATCAAACACTAAGATTGTAAGAAAACACTAAGATTGTAGACCCGTTTTATAAAACTTTTAATACATGGTTGTGAGTTTGTGCGTTAGTGCGATCCAGCAACACGCAGGTTTTTATCGTGGTGTCTAACACACTCGGCTACGCCTCGTGCATTAGTACACCACGATAAAAACCTTTGTGTTGCTAGATCGCACTAACGCACTCCCAACCATGTATTAATAGTATAATATGACACTGGTCACTCCCATTATAGGTCTACTATGATGCTATTCAGTTTAAATCCCTATTAACGTTCTCCCATAGAGGTTAAACAGACACTGATACCAGATAGGAGAAAGCAAGAGGGATACAATGTCCCCCTGGGGTGAAGTAGCAAAGTTTTCACACCTATTGTGAGCCAATTATTCAATTTGATCATTATACTAGGTGAGTAAGGGAAAGGGAGGATGGATGGGGAAGAAAGGATGATTAATTGACCTGTGGTCAAGCAGTGATATAAGTGAAGTCATATGTGTTGGTTTTCAGTCAAGCATACTGCATGAAATTAAACTAATAAGCCAAGGATATCTACAGAGACTATCACTTCACACAGTTGGTGGTTCACAGACACACACACTGTTGGAATTGAATTGGTTTGAGGGGTGACCGCACATTATAAATGTTCTCTTCAAAACATTAATTATTGGATTCCTACACAAATATAGCAATACAAAATATATCAATATCTGGGATTCATTTTTTTATTTTACAAAAAAACATAAATAGAAAAGAACCCATGCAATACATTTGGATGAGATTTAGGAACATACTTTGTTTACTTCTTTGACCAGCCTGATCAATTACTTTCATTTTACTTTAATACCATCAAGACCAAAAATACAAATATTATAAAAAAATCAGTTCTAAAAATGATATGAGTAAATATCAATGTCCTATACCAGGATATAATACTTCCTGCTCATCTACTCCATGAAAGTTCTGAAAATATTGAAACAACATCCTAAATTTCTTTTCGACAGGAAATTTAGGCCTTATTCAATATCGGTCATTCTGTACAATAAAGAATAAATGTCTCAAAACAATTATACAAGCACATTATCAAAAATATCTGATGTATTCAAAGGTTAAAGTCTTAATATTATATTCAAAAGTTCCTTTGTCAGTTGCTATAGAATCAAAACAAATGGGATACAACTAATCAATAAGCTTTATTTACACTAACAGGAAAACTATGAAAAGCACTTAAAGCTTCGTTTTCTCTCAAATTCTCAATGTTCTATAGAACAATTATAAAGCTATTAAAATCTGTAAGCCTTACCTGTGAGAGTCCAAGATATATTGAGACTGTCTCTGAGATGTATAGAAATCTTCCATCTCTGTATAGCGCAAACAAGAAACCATCTAAGCTCTGCAAGGAGAAACAAGATATATTTACAAAACATGGTAATGAATTAATCAGTCTAAAAAAAAGAAAATATGTTTTATGGTATTATCAAATAATGCAATTATCAGGGAATTCTAAAAAAAATGTTTATACATCATGAACAAATAACATACATTTTTATCATTTAATGAATAATACTGCTATCCATATGGCTGACAGATCAAAAGCTGTAATGCTTTTTAAAAATTAACCCCTACCATACCATGGGCAAATATCCCCCCCCCCCCCCCCTCCCACGGACATTATCCTTGCAGCTGGCTGGGGGAGACATTTGTAGAAAGCTTTCTTTAATCATTTATTTAATTTATTCAGGGTGGAAAAATGAATTGCCTTCGATGAATTGATTAGAGTGATAAAAGACCGTATTTCGTTTAGAAACTAATGATATAAGATGAAGGAAAAGTAGGATAAAAAGGGTGAAACAATTGTGAGATTTCAAGTCTAGACTAGGGGGACAGTAACAGACTAAGATACTTTATATATCATACTTAAAGGCACTACATTGATATTAGTGTTATTCTGATAAAGATTGATACATGTAGATAGATAGACAGAAATAAACAGACATACATACATACATACATACATACATACATACATACATAAAAAGACAGACAGAAATAATATGTATGATTTTGTTTCTTTGTGACCTAATTACCTAATCATGAATTAGATGATTAACGATATTATACTTTTTAAATAATACCATTACACTTGCTTGAAATAAATGATGACACCATGTTGTTATTGCTCAAAGATTTGGATATTGTCCAGAATCCTCAGGTTATGATATCACACTGACAATTATACATGCTTCCGCTTGACCATTAATTGTTTTCTTAGAACTATCTGGCATGCAGAACTGCCAATACAAATTCTAAAATTAAATATCACATTTCAAACTACTTCAAAATAGATTTATACAAGTGGTAAAAATGCCATCTTGTAAATTAATTATATTTAAATGTATTCGTCTTTGTTTAACTTGATGGAGGAAAGGCAGACTTAAATATAATGGGTTCCTTGAAAACGCATGATAAGTTATTTTTATTTTAATAATTAACCTTTGGATGTTATTTAGTTATGTAAATCCATTTAGTATGGTTTCATTTTTATCAATGATGCATTTCTAATGGGTTTCCCAAAAGATATGTCAGGCTTGATCGTATAGGATAATGTCCACTTTATATCCTCTACTACTGACCTGAAGCTATTATTATTGTGATAATTGATTACTAATATGTAATATTAGTAATATTACTAATATTACTAATATGTAATATATATATATATATATATATATACAGCCCTGGAAAAAAATATTAGACCAGCTGCTTACAAAGGCCAATATGGCAAGTGTTGGCTATATCAGTAATTGAATTTTCAGAATGATTTCTACTAGCTAACTCATAATGAGTGGATGAATACTCCCAAAAACAATTAGCTCGTGCAATAACTAATCCCTCTGACAATTACTGCCAGAGTAATTACCCCTAGGACAATTAACCCCGGACAATTTTCGCTAAAGGGCAATTACTTCTAAGGGCACCCCAACCATGCCAACGGATAGATAGCTCAGAACAACTACCAGAATATAAATATCCCAGATGCTAACTGTCCTCAGGGATATTCTACAGGGGTAGGGGTTTGGGAGAAAAAAGTCCTGACAGAAGTGGTCTAGGGATAATTGTCCAGGAGGTATGCCTGATTGTCTCGTAAAGAAATGTTCACTCCTCTGGAGGCAATTTGTTCAGTTCTTGGTGGAAAATTGCTACATTGATGATAGCAGCCATGCCTTGTGGCATGCTGTCAACAAGGTGTTGCATTTTTTCTCCTCACAGCAGCTAATGCATGCTGCAAGAATGTTTTCTTGTTTCATAAAATTAATTTTCTAATACCTTTAATTTTTCAGTACAATAATGAGCAGGCCATGGTGCTCATACCAAGAGTAGTAACACTTGAAATTCATCGTCTCAGACATTAATAGTCTATTAGGTGGTCTAAAAACTCTTTCTCATGGGGAAAAAAGGGTGAGGTAATTGTCTGGGGAAATTTGTCCGGGACAATTTGTCCTGGTTGTAGTCGTCCTAGTGGTAACTGTCCTGGGGTAAAATTCATACGGGTAATTGTTCTAGTTATTAGTAGTCCATTAATCATGAATTAGCTGTTGATAATCATTTTCCTACTTCCATAGACAATGGACTTAACACTACTGATATACCCCACAATGGAGCTGGTCTAATAATTTTTTCCAGGGCTGTATAAATATATATATATATATATATATTTGTAAGGATTTGGCTAAAACACAACATGACGGGCCATCTTGGCTCATTTCATTTATATATATATATATATATATATATATATATATATATATATATATATATATATATATATATATATATATATATATATATATATATATATACATATATATATATATATATATATATATATATACATATATATATATATATATATATATACATATATATATATATATATATATATATATATATATATATATATATATATATATATATATATGGAGCTGGTCTAATAATTTTTTCCAGGGCTGTATACATATAATATATAACATACACTCAACCAAAAAATTATGTTCCCTCTTACATTTTTTTTTATATAACTCGAGACACATTTGATAAAATCTGTTCATATAAAAAAAGCAAGGTATGCAATATTTTCTTACATTTTGATAGGTCATTTGTAGCCAGGTGTTTATGTTTTCATAATGAAAATTGTATTTTTGATAGAAGTCAGTACTAGAAAAACAGATTGCTCTTTGTATTTCATAATGCAATGGAAGGTGTACACGGGTATACTCTTCTCAGTTCTTTTGTTCATGTACAGGCACATAACTTGTAATTCAGGTTCATGAAACTGCATTGAAAAATTGTGATTTATAATGCAGTTCCAGGCTATTGAATTACAATGCACTTTACATGAACAAAGAAGAAAAGAACAGAAAAGAAAATACACAGGTAAACACTGCATTGCATCATGGAACACAAAGTGTATAGTATGGTACTGTCTGCAATAAAAACCATGATTTCATTTTGAAAACATAATCAATTGTTCAAAAACAATCAAATCAATATCTTGGTATAAAAATTCTGAATACTTTGTTTTTTTAATGGACAAATTTCACCCAATATCTCTTGAGTAATATAATAAACTATTATGGGGAACTTATTTTTAATGATTAGTATATACTATATAATATATATTTTATATGACATATAATACTTACTTGTAATATATGGCTTCCAAGGTGATGTTCATATACTTCTCTTGCAATGGCATTGGTTCCTGACTGGACATGTGGATAACGTCCTATAAGAAATAAAAATATATCTTAATACCCTCTTTGTAATTATAGTTAATAAAATATTTTTATAGCAAAGAATCACCCTAGAAACACTTTATGTTCAGGGCATTCCCTCCATCATGTACTTGTATTCATATTACAAAACGTAATAAATTATGCACCACCTAGACCACTCCCCCCCCCCCCCCCCCACATCATTTTTTATTACAGAAATGGTAGGAAAAGTGGTACACTTTTACCACAATACCAATCGTCTAACACCCAAAGTGATACACTTTTTACCACATTACCAATCGTCTAACACCCAAAGTGATACACATTTTACCACAATACCAATCGTCTAACACCAATCCTCTCACTTTGAATTCTAACAATCATTTTCACCTTGCAGTACTGAGAGGTGTCTGGAAGAATTGGCTGGTGTAGAGATGTTTTCAGGATAGTTGTGCCAGGGTGGATCTCCTTGGATACAGAAGTGCCTCATGTGAAGATAGCCAATGGTCAGTCTAATGATGGATGCTTTGTCCAGCTGGCTGGTGATGGCTGCTGGAAGGGGTAGAAGCTTGGCCAGCTCATAGAACTCGTAGTTCTCTTTGCCACGCCTAGACCGGGCTGCATCCCGAGAGCGCTCTTTCCGAATTGCAGCAATCCTGAATGAGGGAGTAGAATGGCAAAGAAAAATGGAGTGCGAAAGTTTGACAATGTCACTGCTTGTTGAATTCTACTGAAACCAAAGTAATACTTTATGATCGACAGTATGTATCACATATTGTACTACATACCGCTTATCAGGATTTTAGGCCTCTGACTGCTCAAAACTGCAGGCACGTAATTCACTACTGACTGCTGGGCAGTATAGCAAAAAATATTGACCGGGCATAGTTCTACTTGCGGGTACAATGCAAGGCACTGAATATTTTCAATATCAGCTTGGGCAATAGTTAAAAATGCCCCTCAAAGCAGTCAATTTTTGTATACTATTCCATTCTCTGTCAAAACATGTTTTTCACAAAAACAAAACACAACACAATTTTACATTTAAAAGTTAAATGGTTTCTGCTATTTATAATTAACAAAATAGATTTGCTTGACTTCAAAAACTTTGATAACTTGTGACAGCGAAGTGTAAACTCCAAGATGTGATAACTGGAATTTTTTTATTTCAACCAGAATCCAAAGAAAGTGATGTATGTTTAACACACAATATCAAGAAAGCAACCTCTAAGGCAATTTCAATGGCCTACTGCATCGTCACTTGGCATGTGCAGTAGGCCATTGAAATTGCCTTAGAGGTTGCAATGGCCTACTGCATCGTCACTTGGCATGTGCAGTAGGCCATTGAAATTGCCTTAGAGGTTGCAATGGCCTACTGCATCGTCACTTGGCATGTGCACAGATTACATTGCCCTCTAATATCAACTAGACATAATTTGTAGAGATAATACAATAAGGTACTTGTGTAGAGTAGATTTCTTGAAATTGTTTGAAATTGTGTTGTTTGAAGTAAGGCAAAAGGGCAATATACTGCTTCAACTAATCATTTTCAAAATATCAAAGGAATCTAGAAAGGAATACTCATTTGAATTTGTGAGTATAAGCTAAAGTTTACCATCAATTGCATCGATCATTATTTAATTTAGCAAAAAATAAGTTCTATCAACAAAAAAGATTACAGGTCAGGTATCACTATAAACTGGGGAAAACAATCGACTTTAACACCCATTACTAAAATCATACATAATAATGCAATGACAGGGTTATATGAAGGAATTTCTTAAATATAAAATAGTATCTGGCTACCATAAAGAGGTAGCAGTCGAATATGCCTATTATCAACAAATTAAAATTAATGCACTAAACAGATACAAAATCTGACCCTAAAACTGAAGAAGTCCCTTGTGTAAGCCAGATATCAAGTCATAAAGTCCTTCATTTAGAATGCATTTAGGAGAACTGTTCCCAATGGGTCTCCCATCCTCCATCCTTCCAGAGGATGAGAGTAACCCTGGACGATGGGATGCGGAGCTTGGGATGCGGAGCTTGGGATTCGCTGAGCGAGGAAACAGTGAAGAGGGCATAGGAGACATCTTACAACTGCTCTCATACCACTCCCTCATGTCCTCCACTGTTTTAACCCACAAAGAATCCTCCCTTGGTTATAGGTCTGTCGGCTAGCATCAGCATCATCTATGTCTCTTTCTCACTCTCTCTATCTCTCTCTCCCCCTATCTCTCTTTCTCTCTTTCTCTCTTTCTCCCCCAATATGTTTAAACACGATAAAAACTACTTTCAAAAAAATAAACTCAAGGGCAATTTCAAAGGCCTATTGTACTGCCCATAGAAATCTTGTTCGGATTACATAATACGCCATTGTAAATGTTCGGACATTTCTAAAGGTGATAGACAGGGCTATTGAAATTGTCTTGAGTTTATTTTTCAAAAGTAGTTTTTACCGTGTTTTTAGCATTTAGGCATTCTTATCTTAATTGAATCTTAATATATCTTTCTTTTTTTCTTTAATTTCTTATTGTTTCTATTCATTTAATAATCTTTCTTGTTTTCTATAAACCGCCTCCCTTTCCAACTCTTTCAGTCTCTCTCTCTCTCTCTCTCTCTCTCCCTATCTTGCACTATCTCTTTATCCCTCTACCTCTAATTATATACCTATTTCTCTCTCTCTCTCTCTCTCTCTTTCCTTGCTTACCATTTCTATCTTTCTACTTCTATCCCTTCACCTTTCTCTTCCTAGCTAACTCACCTCCACCACTCCTCTCCACCTCTCCTCTCACCCCTCTTGACTCTTCAACTGCTTGAGATTGCATTAATGCATACTTCAATGACTGGTCTTCAGAGCCTACCAGTTAGGAGGATGATGGTAACAGTACATCATCATCAAAGCTTCACTCAAACAGAATCAAGACTACCTAAATTATGTCTTTTAGACCTGCCTTTTGGACTCGCATTTCTTGTGGTTTTGAAGAAAAAATTGTTTATTCTATTCTCCCTTTCTTCTTGATTATGTAGACACCAAATATGATAAAATATACTTGGAATCTAAACATAAACCTATATATTTTACAAAAACCATATCTGAATTTATAGTATATGTCATAATAATTTTGGTCGTCTGAACAGGATGTAATAGAACAACACTCTGTTGTACAATAGATGGGTATACAGTACTTTAATCATTGTTTGGTATGAGAATCATACAGATGTGATAATCATATAGCATTTGTGAACGCAATATCAAGCCATATCAACTTATCATCAAGAACACACAAGGATATAATATATGGATGATACAACAACCAATATGGTACAAAAGATACTACAATCATTTATCAAGATTAGCTAAGGGAACAGCATTGGAGTTATACAAATAATTTAGGTGAGGGTTTTTTTAATAGAAAATATTCCTAAAATTTCATTCCCCTTTGGTGAAAAGACCCTACTTTTACCTTAATTTAACATTTATTGCCTTTAAATCCATTAGTCTTCCTAAATTTGCCTTATGGTGGGAGCAGCGTGGTACCTAAACAATTTATACAAATTAGTTATTTTTTCTGAGTAATTCCATGTAAAGGATTTGCATAAGTTAGTCATTATATGAATCTTCAATGAGGAGCAAATTTACTGAAGGCATTCACCTCAAAAATATCCATAATCTTTATCTCAACTTCACTTCAAAAGAACTAGAAATTCAATTTTTTCTTTAAAGAGATCTGTAAACCTCTCTGTGACTTACCTGCCATGCTGATGCCTTAATGGTCTAAACATTCCAGTCATATACAACTTTTACAAAATGAAAAGTAGATGAAAATTGAAGGGAAATAATTGCAGCAGGGAGAAGATTTCAAATTATACAAAATCATCCCATGAATAATAAACAACTTTTATCATAGAAATACTTATTGGCTGAGTCCTTTTGAAATTGATGAGATGGATGGGGTACAGTAATCCCTGTCTTTGGCTGTGGCTTTACATTCTGCTATAACATGTTGCTAATAGAGAATCCACTCATAACCACCCCGCCCCTCCAAAAAAAAAATTGAAAGTGCCTAAAAGTGACAAAAATGAAACAATACTCATACAGACGAGCATGTAGTCTGGGCTATATTCCGTTTTATCTTTAGAAATGACTGTTCTCTATACAATTCCTAACATATCAAAAGTTGAACCCAGACTGATCTTTGTTCTTCTCCATTTCTTGATAAAAGAAATGGACAAAGATGAAAAAGATACACAATTAGAAGTAAATGGCCCTTCTATTTCTGTTCTATTTAGACAATGGATTGAGAAATTGAAATATGTTTGATGTACGAAGGCCTTAATCCATGTTTTGACAAATTTATGCAGATATTAACCTTAGCCTTTTCCCCAGCCTAGGTGGGATTATTAATCGAATTTCCTACTCAATGAATAAACTCATTTTGGGCAGGACTTTCTTGTTTCAAGCCCAAATTTGTTTGAATATTTATGGACTTTATGTTCCTGCCTTTCCAAACCCATCTAATTGTATGTTTGAAAAATGCCGATGCATCAGAGGGCAAGGTAAAGAGTCCAAAAGGGAAGCCATGTGAATATAAGAAGTTGAGCTATACATACATGCATACCTATAGTGAAGGAAGAAAAGAGAAGAAAAGTGCTGGGGATGGATTCCAACCCACTTGAATTCATTGCTGGGATGAAACACTTAATTTGGGAGATTTGACAAGAAATGTCACTTGTTCTTTCTCTGACTGCATCCATCCCATCCCGCCCGCAGGTATCAACTGTACTTTCAGCTCCAGTAATTTTCCCCCAGTTCCCTGGGTTTCTTTTCTTCATACTCTTATGTCTTCAAGAGGATATTTCATCTTCCAAGCCTGCCATTCAAAAGAATTAAGTACAATTGCTGACTCACTAAGATGAGAAGAGACATATAGAGACAAGAGTATAGATACAAGACTTTGATAGTGTGCGTCTTGGAGTAATAAACCTTGATAAATTGCCTAAGGACACTTGCTCTCTCACTCTGTTGTTGTCTTCTGGGTACTTCTTTTTTTTCACATGCTTCTAATTTTTATCTCTATCCCTACCCTCTTTCTTCTTTCCTCTCTTTCGTAGTATATATTTATCTTTTTTCTATCCTCTTCTAAATTCATCTTTAATTCATATTGTTTGTTCACTTTTATGTTAAATCTTAAATAGATACATTATTTTTCTTCTTTCCCACTTGTTTGGAGGGGTGCATGGTCCATGTTTTAGTGTCTGATATGTCCATATATAATTTGTCAAAACCAGTATTTTGACAAATTACATTTATACACATTAATATAATTTTTAAAATCCATTATTTCTTCCATTTTCACTTTCTTTGTTCTACAAATATCCCCTCTATTACATTTGCAATGGCACATGCTTAATTTTGCCAGCATGCTTTCATATATTCATTTTTATCACCCCCCCCCCTTTCCCTTTCTTTCTCTCTCTCTCTCTCTCTCTCTCTCTCTCTCTCCATTCTCTAAATTCCTTTATCTATTTTCCTTTAATTAATGTTCTCTTATACTTTTCTTTCTCTGTCTATCCATCTCTCTCTCCCTCTTCATATACATCTCTCTCAGATTCTCCTGATCATAGTAGCATTTCTCCACCTGGCATGCTTTGATATGACATGATGAAGCTGATGCAGTTTTGATTGCTGACTCACAAATATGATCTTGCAACAGATTTCCTTCCTAAAAATTACTTTCTGCACATACTAGAGTAGTTCCTCTAGAAAGGTTGGTCTAACATATCACCGTGTATGTTACAATCACTGAGAGAAAAAGAGGCAGAGATAATCTAGGGTGAAAAGGACAGTGAGAGAAAGAAAATGAGAGAAAATGAGAGAGATGAGGGGCAGGAGAGAGAGGGGGGGGGGGGGAGAGCAATCTAGCCTATATACAGTATTGAAACATATATATAATAATTTTATATAATGTTTTTTTTTACATTTGAAAGGTATCCTCTCTATAAAATATCAAGTTTGCTATATGAAAGATGATCTATAACGAAAAGTGCATTTATTATTATATATGTTATTATTATTTATTATTATATATGATTATATATTATTATATATGATTATCTATCATATATGAAGAACGGTAGTAAAGAATGATTATCTATCATATATGTAGAATGGTAATAAAGAAGCAATCTAAGCTTCTGTTAAGCTCCATATATTCATATAGCACTAACATAATGAATATGGTATTATGGTTCATGATTGAATTATGTACATGTATGACTTATATACAAGTGTCATGCCTCTTAATAAATGTTTTCCATTCTGTCATAATAATACATGTATGCCACTCATTTTTCGGACATTTTCTGGTAAATGAACTCCTGCATGATAATTTTTAAAGTGTAAAAGATAATATTTGTCACGCAACCAAATACATTTCCATGCTATTCCTATTTACCAAGGGGACATCATTTTCATGACAAATATTAATCTAAATGTCATGCAACCAAATACATTTCCATGCAATTCCTATTTACCAAGGGGATGTAATTTTCATGAAAAATATTAATCTAAATGCTAATGGGAGTTCATTGAGAAAAAAATCAGTAATTTCCAAACTAATATGCAAATCAGATAAATGTATTTGATGACTCACATATGCCTGAAAACATACAATTACAATCTTTTTATGAGACAGTAAATCAGTATGTGCAAGACAAATCTAAAGAGAGATATAGTAGGCAATCTTAAAGGTACACTCACACAGTATAACACAATCACTACAGCTTGTTAGTGATATTAACATCAAAAAGAAAACTAAACATTGATTGAAATGTTCTCTCAAAATTTGAATCAGTAGGTAGTTATGTAATCTATTCTATATAATTTTATGCACTTGGAAAATGAAAATAAATTTGTTTGCTAAAGTACTAGAAGGCAATCTTTTTGTTTATAATAAACCAGTTTGTAATTACAATTTTCACAAGCGCAGATAAAGGTCATTTGTACCAAGTATAATTGACTTTCATTGTGTATAGAGGTCAGTAAGATTTTATGTGTGAAAGAAGTAGCGCATTAACCAAAACAGATGCGTGTGAGCGATCAAATTAGGGTCATTTCAGTGTTGTACCCTATACTTATTACAAACTGGCTTATTTGCAGTATGCTTTCCCCATAGGAAACAGTTGTTGCAAAATTCTTTGAAATGCGCTTTGTATCTGATGAAAAGGCGCTATATAAATGAAATTTATTATTATTATTATTATAAAATTATATATATATATAAAACTCAACACAGAAGAGATGAAATAAATTACATAAAATATGTATGGTTTTTAACTCTTACAGATGAGTAGTTTGGTTAAGCAATGGATCTTCATCCAAACCTACTGTAAATTTGATTTCTCTATGTACTGTTCATAGACAACCACACCAAACATTCAAATAGACAGGAATTTCCTTATGAGCATGTGAGTACTCAATATGATAAGAGGTCTACTTTTATTACTAATTGCTACCATCAAACACTAAAAAAAAAGAGTACTCAGAGGTACTTAGAAGTTGGCAGTTCCAGGTATAAAATAATCAGAGTCTTCTTAATCTAATGACATATTATTGACAAGAATAATATTAAAATCAGCAATATGCTATTTCTATATTCAAATGGAACATGGTTGCAAACATACCTGTTTAATTTCTATTGTGAGTATGCACCATTCCACCACAGACCAAAAGCATATCTTTAAAAAAAAAAAAAAAAAAAAAAAAAAAAATATATATATATATATATATATATATAATGTGAGAAATCAATTGAATTGAATGAGAGAAATAATTTGCGTAGCTAAATTCATTGTTCCTGCTTACTGACTTCCTTTTTGTGGAAATAACTGGAGGGTTTGCAAAAACTGTCTCCGCCAGGAGTCGAACCCGGGTCTTTGGCACTGTACGCCGAATACCTTAACCACTAGACCACGGAGGCAAGTTGAGTGGTATTGGGCTACACCAGGTACAAACACCAACAGGCAGCCCTTGCAACGTTTGGCGTTTGGCGTACAGTGCCAAAGACCAGGGTTCGACTCCCGGCGGAGACAGCTTTTGCAAACCCTGCAGTTATTTCCACAAAATGGAAGTCAGTAAGGAGAAACAATGAATTTAGCTACGCAAATTATTTCTCTCATTCAATTCAATTGATTTCTCACATTATGTAAATTTACCCACGAGAGTTGCCGATGCTATAGTATTAGAACAAATTTCTCACACATTATATATATATATATATATATATATATATATATACATATACATAATTCGTACTTAAGGCAATTTTTTGGGCGAAATATTCGACGGAAGGGGGAAGCCAACGTTAAGTCGAATTTTTCGATTCGCCGTAACATTTTCGACACTGTTTTTTCCCATTTCCGTAGGGGAAGGAGGCATTCTATCGATATAAACGTAGAGGGCGCCAAATTACTTATATTACTACAAAGTTTTGTTCAGTTGGGAGAACTCATTTTCGTATATAACGTGGAAAATCTATATATGTATAACTCTTGGGGATCTAACGTCCTGAGGTTGGACTTAGGGCGATGTCAGTTTTTCTTGATTATATCAATAGTTTGGGGATTTACTAAAAATACCTTATCGCACACAAAAGGTAGTTAACATACGATTCTTTTTGCCATAAATGCAAATTGACTCAAATTAATTCTAAACATATACTAACATTTTGAATCCATTAATTCTCTGTAACGTCATTTTGCGCTGATATACGTATATACAATTAAAAAAATAAAATTCACCTTTTAGTTGAATCTAGGTATATATATAAGTGGGTATCTTCGCATATATATATATATATATATATATATATATATATATATATATAAAATCATTTGATAAAGGCACGTCAGATTAAAGCATAAAACAACTTTTGTTTATTTTTTGTGTCTTAATATGCTAACATGCTAACACATGGATTTTATATGGAATATATATATATATATATATATATATATATATATATATATATATATAAAACAACTTTTTTTCCCAGAGGGGGTTGGGTTTTGGTTGGGGAGACATTAAGGTAAAAAATCTATGCACAGTATTATGGACAACAAAGTAGCCCCCTACCCTTACCCCCCCCCCCTACCCTTACCCCCCCCCCTCCACACACACACACACACACACACACACACACACACACAGAGAAATAACAGAGGCAGAATCTAATTTCAAAGACAATAAATGATTATCATATTTCAATTCCCTAAAAAAAGATGTTCTAAAGAGTCATTTTATGTAAAATTAAACAAGGTCCTTTTCTACTAAAAAAAAAAGTTATATAATACATACCAAAAATTTAAATCAAAATTAAAATTTCAAAAATAGCTTTATGGATCACAAATTTGTTTTTGTTCCCTATATGGGTAGCACTTTTTGGGCCATATAGAATGAACTCATTATGAAGCAGTAATAGATTTGTCAAGAAATTCAAAGATGCAAAATACTTCTTGAATTGCTTGATTTGGCTGAAAGATATCAAAGGCTGATATCAGAAATACAATTTTAGTTATCCTTTGCACTTCACTATATTTCAATAAAGCATCTTACATGATATTCATGTACATTTTAGAAAGATTATAAAGTGGAAATATAATTTTGATACTGTTGACTTTTAGTGATCAATAAAAACAGTAAACTATGTCACTTTATATTATGCACATAACTTTAATTGATTTACTATAATTTTGAGTTCACTTTTTTGGCGTTAGAAAGTGAATCAAAACCAGATTGACAAGTGTTATCTCTTTTGTTTATTCAATCATTCACAGGTTTCTACAAATTGCCTTCCCATCCAAACCACAATCAATCAAATCCTCTTTAAACTCCTCTAGCTGACCACAAGAAACGGAGGTCTCACTGAATAAATTCATCATAACCACTGCTTTCCAGCCGGCTGGAGTACAGTCGGCTGGAGTACGGTAGAATGAAATCAGGTTTTCATTACAATTCAAACCAGGGTTTGTCTCACTTTCCCTCCATCCAGTGGGTACTTAGAGATCTTTATAGAGTGAACGAATGATGGTTGATCTGACCAATGCTGCTGGCAGAGTCTTCCATCATGTTCTATTTCCCTTCTTCCTTCATTCCCTATGATTTCTCTAAAGTGGATAAACTTCTTCACGCTGATCTAACTTTCAATTGAGACAGATCGCTTTCAAATGCGCGACTGATTGTGCGCTCTCTCACCATTGATGCTGAGTGGCTTATACACAATGAGTATTGTAATTTGTCTGTGACCGGACTATTGAAGTGAGCCAACTCTTGTTTGTTCATGTAAAGCTAGCGTTACTTTGATCAATCAAGTAAATTAATGAAGTGGCAAAATGAATTCTTGGCCGAATTCAAAGCGACAGGGTTCATGGAAAGAAAAGAAGAGAGACTTGTTGCAAAGTTTTATCTATCTTATCAGCAGCTAAACCTGACATTATCAAATCCTTTTGCCTTGCATTGATTATTGGTGAGGAAATGAATGATGATAGCAATATTTCACTTAAAAAGCTTAAAAGCATACAATTAGCTCTGAAAGCCCTATTGAAGCAATATCTCTTAACATTATCTTGATTGCTAGGCAGAAGCATCAGTCTGTTTTAAGAACTCTGGATTTTGATCAACCCTATTAACTGTTAATGGACTTATTTTCAAGGCAGATAAAGTGAACCATTATCCGATATATGTTTTCTACCTCTTTCTGCCTCTTTCTCATTTACCTTTTCTACCTTAAAATCTATCATGTAATTACATGATTACAATGTAAATGTAATACATTTAATACATTACAAAAATATCATCATTTTTATATGTTAATATCAACCATTCTCTGAAATGAAAAAGAGGTGATGACATCATTTAATATTTGACAAGCTCATTGATCAATGTTTCAATGTAAATAGAAACAATGATCAAGTCTTTTTTCAATAACTCTCGAAACCAATATAAATGGATGCACCATGATTCTCAGATATAAGAAAGAAATTTTTAGCACATCAGGTATGAAAAAATATTAGTGATCAAATTGGAACAAGTTTTGCTTTTGATATACGGTTCTGGACCATCTGCAATGTCACTAAGATAAAAGTAACTTTACTTTAACATTAGGAAAACAAAATAGCTGTTATAATAATTATACATGAGATTCATATTGAAAAATAATACACAAGTAAGAAAAGCATCACACAGCTTATTATCTCTTAAAAAATGAAAGTATTGACATTCAAAGATCTTATAGAAATTGTTGCAATAAAAAAACAAAGGAGTTAAATATATTATTTCAACAACTGATTTTTTTTCTTCTTCTAGTAATCCCTTACTGATCTCAAAGATTAAAAGTCAATCTCTTCTCCACCAATGTGTCCAATATTTCTTCATACCTCCCTTAGAAATATAATAATTCATTATGATACAAAAATAAGATACTCTATGAATATGAACTATCATGGCCAAAACATATTATAAACATTATAGTCAAAGAACTTTGTGCGAATTCATTTGAAAAAAAATATATAGCGAAGTATGAATTCTAAAGATTGGATTCATAAAATAATGTGTGTGTCTCAACTATGGTTTACAAGCTATAAGATAGGATTCAACTAATAAAATGTTTCCATCCATTTCATAAGACAGGAGCATCATATCAATAACAGGGAACCTGGTATTAGGTCAAATACTAACCACATACATCCTGTTTAATACTAATGTTTGATAGAGGATATCCCTTTTCAATTTCTACAATTCCATGATCTGCCCATGTTCTATTTCTAGCATTGAAACCAAGAACTCGGTTCCATTAATGTTGCAACATGACAATCACATAGAAGTTATGGATGCCAAGTATATTCTAAATTGACAACACATTTGTTTTACAATTTAAGAAGTTCAAAAGAACAGAATTCAATTTACAACAGGATGGTGAATATCAATTTAGCAAAAGATTTAATTGTTTTAAAATGAGATGTGATGAAAGGAATTTTGAGACTTACACACTGGTATCAAGAGCTGGTGAGAATAGTGCTCGTGGGATATCACAGTATAGACAATCCATAGCGCTTCAACTACAGGCAAATATCGTACTTGAGCTACAACAGATAGAATGCTACCCCTTTCATGGATACCGCTCTGGTTATGATCTCTCATTTTGATGGGCTGGGGGTATGATTCTTATAAGCAGTGAGGGTAGATGAACCCATTGCGCCCCGGGCTTAGAATCTTACCCTCTTGTTAAGCCCAACCCACCAATAATGCATCCATTACAATGCAATTGAAGGCTCATTAAAAATGCAAACCATGGATGGAGAGCTGCATGCTAACCCCCTCAAACCAGGCTAGCTTTTGATAGATGCCTCTTTCGGCAATGCCTGACGTCTTATTTTGGACAAAACACTCCCCTGGGAGTGGGGAGTCTTTATGATACCTTGCAGAAATACAGGAAGCTAGTTAATATGCAGCCAGCCCTGTCTCCCTTCCACAAAAATCATTTACTACGGGACATCAGATTAATAGGCAATATAGAAAGGAAGGAATCTACCAAAGCTAATGGCAAATCATTACTCCTGCTCTTCTTAATCACACCGGTAACAATCGAGGTGTAACCGATTTCAACACCACTTGATGCGAGAGAAACCGGTGCCTTTCGATTCCTTGGTAGAGGGACCGCCTCACTTTTACTGGTCCTGCGTCACTTGGCGATTCCTGAGAGACATGCCTCTAATACAGATTTGACGCTGCCTCCGTGATGCTACATGCATATTGATTTGAGATGGTGTCGCACAAAGTATAGCGGAGGGAGGTAAATGGTGGTGAGCGTAATGTCACTATGTATGGAGTTGACACCGAGTAGACAATATTCTCAACACCACCTCATTATTGCTCAATACCCAGAGGTGACTACTTGATACGCTACCAAATTAACCATTACAGTAATCAGGTAATTATGTAAATTAAAACAAGTAAGGGGCCAACCTACAAGAAGAGGAAACCCAACCTCAATCCTTTATTCATTTACTATTTCTTTCATTTTAATGATATTTGAAGCTCTCTGTTGCAATTCATAAATAAGCATTAGAACATAAGTCATTTGGTATGAAAAGGGGTCATATCATGGTATAAATCAAGATTTAGGATCTAACTAGAGGATTCAGTTATCAGTCCTTACGCATTGATATTTTTCCTTAGCTGGCAAATTCACTTTAATTACCAATTAATATCCTATTTGTTATCTATGAGTAGAGGATAATCATACAGTAAGTCACTTTTATGCTTGTTCTTTTCAAATTCACTGATCTATGTCCTGCTATGCATGCCTCAATCAATTATAATTGCTGTTGAAGATTTCATCTGCTTTTCTTGTTAAATTAATTAGGTCAGTAGTGAGAGACAGGTTGTTGAACCAACATGTGTTATGCTTGATCTAATTAACAACATCAGAGAATGTGGAAGAACATACTGTGTGTGTGTGTGTGTGTGTGTGTGTATATATATATATATATAATGATATCAGAAGTCAGCGTGTTGGCACCGATACAGAAAAGATGACGAAGTACAGAAGTTATGTATTTTCAAGTCCAACAGTGATGTTTATTAGTACACCAAATTTTCGACACATGCTCGCGTTACTTGCCAACATTTGGAATTCAGAAAACGGAACGCACATTGGCAGGGGGTCCAGCGGCCTGCCTCGGGGCCCCTGGCTGACACTGTTCTGCTCATGGTTGCTTTTATTTTGACAGATTTTCTTCCGAAATCGAACCAAATCACCAAATTTACGTGATACGTACTACGGACTCAACTTGTGGTGAGCGACTCACGATAGCGCTAACGTATAACGTACATAACGGTATACTGTACGTAGCGAATGCATGCATGCTGTGCATATGGCTGAGGGATATGCATAGCACTACACGCACACGCGCACTCATTATTACTTACTGAACATATAGAGATCAGCATGGCACACAGCAACACACCGCACCCACGTGGCACAGTGCAATCCTCGCAGCACTCAGATGCTATGGAAAGCCAATTGGTATTAATACTATTTCCCCAAAATCGGAACGTTCCGATTTTTATGGTTCTAAAAACTTCAAAAATGGGACAGTTCCGTTAAAAAACGGAACGGATGGCATGTATGCTGTTGGACTTGAAAATGCATTACTTCTCTACTTTGTCATATATATAGTTATATAAATTATATATACATACACAAATCGTCCCTATTTTCACGAAGTGACGGATGAGCGCGCAACTAAAAGAAAGTTAGTTTTGAATAAACCGCTTTCAAAGTTTAAACCATAATCTCAACCTCTTTAATGTATGACGGGTGAATCAATTTTATATCCTGGGATAGATCATAATTCAATGATTAGTTCTATGTTTGACTATTTGCACAATTTTTATATTTTGGGGGAAAATGAGCTGTAAACATAACCGTCATTTCATGAAAACAAAAATTTAAGGATGCACTTTGATTTTGTTTTCATGAAGTGACGGATCTCAGCCGCGTGCGTGTAAAACATATGGGACTTGATGACCATGCATTTAACCATCATTCTGCATAAACACAAATTCAAAATCAAGGACGCGCTCTTTTTTTGTTTTCACGAAGTGACGGATCTCAGCCGCGTATGTAAAGCATATGGGACAGCTGTAAAGCCGTCACTTCGTGAAAACAGAAAATCCTTTTACTATGTATTTTCTTGTTGACGTTAGCACCATAGTTACATAATTAGATATTATTATGGTCTGAAACTTTGTGAGGTTCAAGATGTTAGTGAATAATGTCAACAACAAAGAAATCAAAACTGAAAAAATATGCGATTTTCCTCATAACCGTCACTTCGTGAAAAGAGTAACACATATATATCTAGATGCAAAGCTACCCAACTTAGTTTAACATTTAATCGTACAGAGACGATAGGCAGGAGTAGTAGTAGTAGTAGTAGTAGTAGTAGTAGTAGTAGTAGTAGTAGTAGTAGTAGTAGTAGTAGTAGTAGCAGTAGTAGTAGTAGTAGTAGTAGTAGTAGTAGTAGTAGTAGTAGTAGTAGCAGTAGTAGTAGTAGTAGTAGTAGTAGTAGCAGTAGTAGTAGTAGTAGCAGTAGTAGAAGTAGTAGTAGTAGTAGTAGTAGTAGTAGTAGTAGTAGTAGTAGTAGTAGTAGTAGTAGTAGTAGTAGTAGTAGTAGTAGTAGCAGTAGCAGTAGTAGTAGCAGTAGTATGTGTAGCAGTAGTAGTAGTAGCAGTAGTAGTAGAAGTAGTAGTAGTAGTAGCAGCAGCAGTAGTAGTAGTAGTAGCAATAGTAGTAGTAGTAGCAGTAGTAGTAGTAGCAGTAGCAGTAGTAGTAGTAGCAGTAGTAGTAGTAGTAGTAGTAATAGCAGTAGTAGTAGTAGTAGTAGTAGTAGTAGTAGTAGTAGTAGTAGTAGTAGTAGTAGTAGTAGTAGTAGTAGCAGTAGTAGCAGTAAAAGTATTAAACTAGTTATATTATAATTAAATGTATCACCATTACCATTGTGTATATTGCAAAATGTGCAGAGATAACAGTTTTAAACACTATGTGGAACAAATTGTGCAACAGATTTTTAACTACATGGATTCTAAAATAGTTTATATCACTAACTGCAAGGAAAAGGTACTGTACCTAAAAAAATATGGGGATCAGTTTAGATTCAAGGGCTTTATTATGTAATAATTCACAATGTTACCACTGACATAAGATTAAATCCATACATCTAAATCCATACATCTAAATGCATTCTATACTGTGAACTCAGTGTCATAAATGTCATACCTGAAGCAAATATTGATATAAATTGATTTGAGAAAGACAGAGCAAGAGGAGATACAGCCTAGAAAATTGTAATAAATGATGACTCTAAAGGCAACATGAATGCTTCTGAAATGTTTGTCTGATCTAGCAGTAGAGGGCATATCTGCAGTGATAATAATTTTATAAAATATAGTTCACTCTGATTGTACTGAAAGACATTTCCCCAAATGTTTGCATCACAATTCTGGTAAATATCTTTACAGAAGACAAGAGTCAAATACAAAATATATATTAATGAAAATTTCATTAAATCTTCTTCAGAAATTAAGATAAGGCCCAACACTGATTAGTTTTTGTTCTTTGATGGATCTATTTAAAGAGTGTGAAGTCAATTGTCATGCAATAATGCTAAGAAACTTTGAACATTTAATAAAATACAATACACAATACATTAACAGAGCTTATTGTTTCTATATCAAATAAATCAACAAAATGCTTAATCTTTCAAATAATTTGTATCTTCAAAAAATGCTATGGTATTTTTATCTAACAGGTATACATTTCTTATTTCATGAGTAAGAATGAAACAAAGATTAATATTCAAAAATAAAAACATTATTTCAGATTCAAATTGAGTCAGCTATAAGTTTCATTATAGAGTCACAGGCCCTTTGAATGGATATATGCGTTCATTCATTCATGTGCTAGCTATAAAATGCTTGCTTGTTTTTAGCTCGTTATATATTGTGATGAGCGTTGCGTGGAGCTTACGGATCATTAGCCATACTATGGAAGAGGGTTGTTCTGATCAACACGGCCAATTAAGAGGTGGTGATGTGGAAAGAGTAATATTAATAACAACAAAATAGATTGAAATCAATCACTTCAGATCCACGTTTTTTAGAGAGTTGCCTTGTTTCAGTCCAATAGCATATAATATTTTGAGTTGGATCATCTTCTATATAACTACTAACTATTGCTACTTCTACTACTACTACTAAATTTTCCTCTCTATCCTATATTTCACATCTTTTACCTCTTTCCATTGTGTTTCTTGACTTACATTCATTACTCAGTCTTTCCATCTGTTCTCTACCAATTTACCCCCTACTCCTCCCTTATCTCAATCCATTTCTGTTTTCATGTTGTCCCTTGCTTTCTTCCATTTCCTATTTGAAATTTTGTTATTCAATCTGAGATAGTTTTTCTTACTTCTTTACTCCCCTTTGTAACCCTTAAAATGTTTTTCTCTTTTCTTCTTTCTAGTTACCCACAATACTTCTTTCCATTACAATCTTTCTGTCTCTATATTCTTTTCCATCACTCATATGAATCCATACTCCCAAACATATATTTCATCTCTTTATATCTCTCTATATTCATCAGTGTTCATGTGCCAATATATCTCTTCTTTTGTCTCTCAATTCCTCTCTCTATATCTTTCTCCTTTCATCTTCCCCACTTATCGTCCCTGCAGAGTTGGAAGTAACACATATTGCATGTTTGCACATCTACGCCAGAGAGTACAATATGCTACATTTCCTTCAGATTCGGTTTCGTGCCCTGATCAATGCCGCGTCTCCGCCGAACACTATTGCGTTTCGTTTCGCAATGAGCTGCGACTCGCATCAAGTGCATTATTGATTTGCGGCACCGCGGTCATGGACTCCTCAGCCAATGTTTCCCCTGGTCAAAAAAGATTCGCTCTCTGTGGCTTAGCCTTTGGCGCTCTAGGCCACTGACCTTCACCTTCAACAGATGAGTAGGAGGAGGAAGATGGATAGAATGAAGGATACATGATGTAGAGTTTAAAAGGATGAGAAGACATGACTATGGAAAGATGGAATGAAAAGGAAATATATTTGGGAAATACAGGGAAAGGGGGTGACAGAAATACACATACCATAAGATAATATTAAAGAGACTGTATGACTGAGAAAAGGTGAGAGGGGGAAGATGGAGAGTAAGATAGTTTTATGACATAGAGAATAAGAAAGAGAGAGAGAGAGCCAGATAAAGCTTCATTAATGACTGATTTAAATGGATCATTTGGTTCATTAGATATCTGCATTGCAACTGATTTACAATAAAAATATCAATGTACATTTATGTACATAATATCAATGTACTTTTTTAAGGGTCATGAATGTAATGGCAAATTGGGTGTCAAAATGAATTACTGAGGACTTGTTTTGTCACCGGTTCTTAGAAATCTTAGAAATAAAGAGAGTACATCAAGGTATATTTTCATGTGGTATACAGTTAAGTGAAGTCCTATTTCTATGACATGCAGGAAGTTATTTCTACAGCTATTCCTTGAAATCTAGATATTGATGGGAAAGACTTCAGGAATTACAAAGTGTGAACTGATAGTGAAAGATAAAGCAAGTAATCTAAATGAATAAATTTTATCATCTAAAATAAGATCACTTTAGATTAGATTACCAACAAAAAGAAGAGGCTGAGGACAGCAATGTGATTACTTATATTCCTTCAAACTCATCACCAGCTTCATTTCTCTGTTAACCTAATGTCTAGCAATCATTACTAAGACCTCAAAATTATAATCCTGATGTACAGAGAGGGAGAGAGTGATAGAAATCAATGAATGTCATGTGTAATACAGGTACAGGAGAAGAGAAAGTAAAGAAGAAAGGATAGAAATATATATAAATATATATATATATAGAGTGAGAGAGAGAGAGAGAGGGAGAGAGTTTATAGCACGAACAAAGAAACAAACAGAAGCAATAAATGTGAAGGAACACAAAGATTATCAAATATCCAAATATCAAATCTATATTTTATATGCAAATAAATCAGCATAAGAGATAATATCAAGGTCCTGGATAATGTAATGATTAACAATCAAAACACTTCATTAATTAAAACCTCAGCTAGAAAGGTTTTTAAAAAAGAGCGTGAGTGACTGAGCCCTTTGAATGTCAAGATCCGGTGCCTGTGTACATGAAAATAAATACAACATACCTACAGGACTAGAAACCTAAGTCTTCTCTTTCTATCTCAAAGCCAGTAGCATACAGAAAGGCTGCCATCAAATTCTGCATCACATTCAATATTGCCCGATTGATAATGAGGACGTTTTATTGAAAGAAAACAAATTTCAATACAAACCAGCCTGGGATGCCCTGAGGTATGTATGTGGCCTTACCATGTCTATGAGGACCTAGCCTCTAAACGTCGCCTTGTTCAAGATTGTACATTCTCCAGATGTAATATCAAGCGCTTCATCGTCATCAGAATTAAGATTTAATTTGTGGCTGTTCCACATATCTTCCTAGAGATTACTGTCTGTCCCCCTCTCATGCAGACTGAGAGTGCTATATCCATACTTGCAACAATTTACAATTGAGTACTGCATCATCAGTAAGGGCAGAGTAAATACCTCAGAAGGCAAACAATGTTGGATCTGTCCATTTTGAGAATAAATATGAAGTACTCTACAAATGACCAATCAATCAAGTAATATGGATAAGCACCAATATGTTTGTGAGCAGACATGACAATATTCAAAACCTATAAACAGTTCGACTATATTTAAATAATTCCTGTGGAGCCCCCCCCCCCCCCCCCCAATCCCAACTCAATTCCAAGATCACAGGATTAGATATGCAACTGTTTTAAATTCTTTTGCAAAGTAGCTTCTAGATAAGGTGAGCTCTGATCAATGTCATCAGTCCTGGGGTGTAATGTCTTTAATGATACCTCTCTGCCTCTATCCGATCAATAGTTTTTCATCACAAAACAACCTAGGACCTGATTAGAGCCACAAGCGAACCGACTCGGGCCTGAAAAGCCTAAACTGCCGAGTGGGTGACAAGACGAGAGTATAGGCCCACATGGGTCACGTGACTAATGTTACCGACCTTTGACCCCCTCGTCAGGCTGGATTATTTGCCATGGCGGCCGCGGTGTTCAATGGGATTGGGATTGAAGGGGTGAACTTTTAACCTGAACTTGCTAACATAAATGATGCAACTCCAGCGACATATATGTTGTAAGCTTTATGATACAAGTCTCGCCTATCTTGGATTACTTCTAGATTCCAATGATGATAGTATCATTAACATGGCTTCCTGGACTTGATGAGTACCAAACTCTTTAATCATGCCAGGCATCTCCTGAAAATCATAAAATGATTCTTTACACTGCCATATCTGTGGAACACTGATTAAGACCAATCAGAAGCCCCATCTGCTGACAGAGAATGGATGCTTCTACTTCACTTTCTTTTCTACAAAAAAAGGTCTTCAGTATAACGTTCAATTGATAACAATGAGCTCAAAGAGGTACGGAGATATAACTTAGACAAACAAAATAGAGACTAGAGAGAGAGAAATAGAAAAGTATTTGGATTTGATCTGACAATAAGGTCTCTGTACTTTCTAAGATATAAACAAGAAGCAAATCTAACATCATGACCAAGTATACATCAGATAAATGTATATAAAGTTTGTTTGTTTACAATCATCCTAGACTACGATATCTCCAGACACAATACCAGTCACAGGATGGTTCTGATCTGTGTGCTCTCAAACTGATCACAGGACCTGGGACAACCATTTTATCTACTCCTTGACAGAATCATTGGACCTGATCCTAGGAGAGGTCTGACTTCTGGACCCATTTACCCACTTCCACTTCAAAGATAAACTTCACATTAAGAGTGTGCTTTATTATCTCATTAAACAATAAAGAAATAAAAAATTTCCCCACCTCTCAAACATAACCCGTCCTATTAACAACAATGTTAAAGCTTTTAAAGACTACATAATACTACTATCATCTTTAACTACTCATTTATGTTCCCAGCCTGCTGTTCCCCCCCCCCCCCCCCTTACCCCTCATGTCATGGCTACACTTGTGTTCGAACTTTGTGCTACCCACTGTGGGCTGTCTAGACACAATATACACATACTGTTAATTCACCCAGTTTCAATCAGGTATTACGGTAGCCTTTGGGTAATGTTGTGGGCGCATGCATGTGAACTAAGTGGAGAGGATGATTAAAGCATCATTAATAGAAGTACTTACCTCTAACTGGGGGTCAATTTTTAAAATGCATCTTAACTTAACTGAGTCAGCAAATACTACTCATAAGGCAATATGTTGATTTGAAGGAATGTGCTTCATAATTGTAGGATATGTAGGTCATATGTGACAAGCGAGTAGAATCTTTATAAATGTTATAAACATTGAAGAAGCAAAGATGAAAATTTCTGTAATATCTAAATCATTGAATAAACTTGAGAATCCACAGTACGATAGTGATTTGGCTGATTAAAATATAGCAAGGACAAAAGTGAAGCTCATACATTGTATTATTTCATAAATATTATTTCATAATAATAAAGGAAATGGCAATTGTTTATTTGATAATGATAATAAAGGAAAAGGCAATTGCTTTCTATACTGAAATAACACATCAAGAAACCGTTTGCTACATGGAATATGCATTAAACCCAATCTTCAATGTAGATTTGTATTGTAGAGGACATTATATGTCTTGAAGGGGTTGTCAATCTTTGTCTTAATGATGACTGTTATTCTATCAATATAATGTTACCTAGTTAGGCCCTCTTACAAGCTCAAGATATATTGTTTCTATTCACAATCTTTCATGTTGCCAGCAATTTTGCAAAATACCTTGTTTCTTTTTTTTTTTAATTCTAGTGAAACTCATGAAACTACTATGATACTTGACAAAAATTAAATAAGAGTTTTCTTCTTTATTATGTCATCTGACACTGATCAAGTTGAGATCATGAAACATCTACCACAATGCTAAAGCTCTACCAACATTATGACGATGTCATAAAAAAGTGAATATGAATATTGCTAGAATGCAAACATATCAACAATAGGGTCTTACATCCAAGACAAATCTGTGTCATACACTTATTGGACCTTGAATCGTGATTAATACACTCATGCTCTATTGTACATATTTGTTTAAGATGGATACATGTTGTGTATACCTATAGGAATAATTATATTCCGTTCTTGTACAGCACATATCACATTATGATATAATGTCCCTATGTGCTTTTAAAGAGCTATGGAGATTATTAGCCAGGCTTTAGCTTCAGCAATTGTTATCAATATCAGGGCACAATACAGGAATAACCATACCAGGTACCAATGTCCTACACCTGGGTCAAGTGTAATGAAATGCAGATTAATCCCTTGCTAAAGGATGTACATGTGTGGCAGGGACTCAAACCCCCGACTTAATGATCCCCGGTCTTGTGACTTGTCCCCTAGACCACAACACCTCTATGTCAATACCCACCAATAATGTTACTGATATGTGCAAAGAGCAACGGCTAGCCAGGATTCTATTTTGGGAGGGGCAGTTAGATGGCAGGAGGGAGGGTGTGGGGGGCAGTTCCTTTCAAATCAAAAGTGAAATGCCTTTTTGTGGATAAATATTATTGCTGTTTTGATACCCTGTTTAATTTAATTAGCCTGGATATGAGTTTAATAACTACTAGTGGAACTCGTAAGAAAGTTTTTCACACCCATACTTGAAATTAAAAAAGTCCTATAACTATCTATGGCATGTCACGCCATCTTTTCGGACGTTGTCTTTCTTTATACCAGGGGCGGATCCAGGGGACCCAGGAGCCTGAGCCCCCTCCCCTGGCAAAGGAAAGAAGACAAAACAAAAAAGATGACCCTTTTTTTTTTTTTTTTTTTTTGCTTGTCAGAGAATTTTGGAGTAAAAAGACACCCCAAAATGCTGATGACCTTCTTTTTTTTTTTTTTTAGTTTGTCAGAAAATTTTCAGAATATTGGGCTTTTATTACATTGTGGGCTGTGGAAACAGCTATTTCTCTCATGTAAAAAAGAACAAAGTCCGGATGACGAAAATACATTATCTCATTCAACTAAAAAAAAATTTGTGGCTCTACAGGGTAATGAGAAGGGGCAGCGGCCTTTATGCATGTATCTGTAATCTCTTAAAAGGGTAGGCCTACATCTTTATCATCTACATCTAGAACAATAATTGTTGATTTTTGTCAGCATTCCAAGAGCTACATTTCACCATGTGTTAGGAAAATGAATTGGCCTTCCCTTCCTTTCTTCTTCTCTTCTTCTCCCTCCTTCTCCTTTTCTTTTTAAAGCACCTGGTAAAGAGTTAATATCTTGATGACATTTTGAAAGAGGAAGACAAGATCATATTTTGAAACAATTTTCGTAACATTTAAAAAAATATACAGGCAAATTAGAGGCAATCTGGCTGCTTACTGAGCAGTCAGGTGTAATAAATCATCCATCCATCCATCCATCCATCCATCCTTCCTTCCTTCCATCAATCTATCAATCAATCAATCAATATTCATAGTTACATGTGAATTTCTGAATCTACCTAGATTCTAATAAATTACATTATACTTCTTCATGTATACCATCTTGAAAGTAACCTTAGTGTATTTTATTGGTAGATTGATATTATTTGAATAACTGGTAAAGTATTTTTAACAATCTGCTAACCCTTGTATCAAGCTCACTGACATTACTCATCTGATTTGGTAACAAGGCAGCAAACCTCACGCAATGCCCCTAAATTAAAAGGTCATATAAATTACAATTGGAAAAACATTTGTTCTCTTCCAATAATTTTTTGTCACATTTTATAAAACATGTAACAATATGTAAAGAGTATATTCTTATTACAATTCAGGGTAATAGAATATCTAGTTTTATTGAGAATAAAAATTCACATGTTTCTTCAAACCATGAATTTGTCTGTAACTACCAAATGAATTAATACAAATACAATTGGATTCAATGAATATAATAAGGAGTTTGCAAATCTTCATAACAAAGCTCAACATATGATTCATCAACATTTTGCATACAAGTAGAAGGTGAGACCCTGTAATCAGGATCTTTATCATTGTCTTGCTTGATTCCCTATTCTTTAAATCAAAGATTCTACTGTGTATTTCTGTTCCCTTTCATACTCCTTTAGTTCTGGTTTGTAGTCTGATTTCAGCTTTCTGTTCATTCCAGCATTTTATTCTGATCGAGTGCAAGAGAAAAAGCTGTACAATAGTGTATATCTCAAATTATTCTTCTATCCTGTATCTTTGTTTGATGACTTTGATAAACTTCCTGTGTGAAAGTGAGAACAAGATTCCTAACTGTATGTATAAGAGTAAGCCTATTCAGGACTGATCTATAACATCCACCTGCAATAGGATTATAGCCAATTATACCAACATGATTAACATCTCATCAGAACTGTGACTGGATTAAGAAGGGATTAAGGATTAGGAGTAAAGAGATTAAACAGAAAGGTGAAAGATCTTGTAATTGAGAAGATAATGTTCTGCTTAGAGCATTAGAATTGTTTAGGTTGGTGTCTATCTATGTAATAGAGACTCTCTAACACAGTGGATTAAAGACAGTAGCAAATGGATCACTTTGCTAAATCTAAACTTTAGGATAGGATTAAGCAGATTAACTACAGATTAATTGCACTACCAAGTACAGCAAGTGAAGTACATGCATTATGGAGCTACATTCCAATCGCTCACATTACAGAGAGAGGGACTCATGATAGCAAAGGTCTGAATCAAAGCCATATCATACACAGTAATGTGTATCAAAAGAGGTCATTTATTAGGTCAAATATTATCTATTCTAGTTCCATATTTGAACAGTGAATGATTTTGTATCAAACCAAGTAAACTGGTAGATTTTTTTTTAAATGTCTGCAAGTTTGTTTTATGGATGAGAATGACATGCACAAAGCCAGTTTGTCTGAATCTTGACAACTTGTTTTCATTCCTAAAGAATGTCACCGATCTCGCTCACTAAAAATGTAAGGGGCCTACAATAAATCCTCTTCTCAATAAGGATTTTCTGTTGCTACATTTAGAACTCAATGATTAATATCATCCATTTTTTTCAATTGAACTTGTATCTTTTTTTAACATCATATGAAATAATGCATTAAAGGGGAAGTTCACCCCGAAGATTACTTGAGTTTAAAAAATGCAGAAAAAATAAAGAAAAATATTGGAGAAAGTTTGGACAAAATCCGTTAAAGAATAACGGAGTTATGGACTTTTGAAGTTTTGATTTTGTGACGTCACATGCGAGCAGCTCCTCCATTATGTAATGTGATAAATATTCCATAAAATACAGTTTTCTCAGAAAATTTAGAATATTTTCGTCTGTGCATTTGATATATTGTCAGAAATGTTATTCAATACTAGATTCTGAAAAGAAACAATATTAATTTATCGTGGAACGTAAAAAAAAATGCGAATATATGGAATATTTATTACATGACCAATGGGCAGCTGCTCGCATGTGACGTCACGAATCCAAAACTTTAAATACTCATAATTTTATTATTTGACCGATTTTCATCAAACCTTCGCCAATATTTTTCTTTATTTTTTCTGCATTTTTTAAACTCAAGTAATCTTCAGGGTGAACTTCCCCTTTAAACTGAAGGTTTAGATATGACTAAGGACAAAATTTAGCCTATAAGTATCAAATATTTACAACGAAACAACATATTTGGGAAAATTATACATGTCAACACAACCATATGTCATAATTTTTAAAAATGCCAATAGAATTAACACATAAAAAGGTTAATATAAAGTCTCCTCTCACATTTACATAGCAATATTCATAGACATTCTCCTTTTGTGTTTCTTTGCCACTTTTTTTATTTCAAATTGATAATATTTTTATATGACCATCATGATGAGTTATTAATATTCAAATCCTGATTACATCCACAACTAACGTGGATGCAGTATGGAAATGTCAAAACCACTTCAGACACTATACATCAACTTTATGACACAGAAATATAAACCTGCTACCACTAATCACATAGATGAATACCAACCTCAATACCACATCCTTTGTATTCTGATTCATGTGGGGTATCTAACCCAATACCCAATTCAGGAACATTTTGTTCAGTATCTCACAGTCCTTTGCACATCAATTTACGGTCATTTTATGATCCCCTGCATCTATCTCCAAATGAGGATATTAAAATTGATTTATAGTTTCAATATCAAATGATGTTCATGAACCCTTAATGTGTGCGTCATGACTGACGTTATTCTACACTTCCATAATGATTATACAATACAAAACCTGTTATTTCCATTTGTCTAAATTATGTAAGACTATTCACAGATCAATAACTTCTGAAGTTCTCATTTAAGTCATAATTACCATATTTCAAGAAAATATTTACATTACTTTATAATAGAGCTGTATTCTTTGTTCATGTTATAGGTACATGAGATCTAGTAAAGATTAAAGAAAACTGAATCAGTCTGTTTACATTTTAAAGAACAAAAAAGGAAGCTATGTTTAAGCCAAAAACATACATCTTATATGGAAAAATAATAAATTGCAGGTACTGTATTGCATGTTTTGATATTTTTTGCATTGTTTCCAACCCACTTATTCTTTCGAAAGAAACTGAAAATGGGGACAAATATCTCAATAAATAGTTACAGTTATTATGTTTTTATCTCATAAAATATTTGAGGATACACTTGTTAAAGTATCAGCCTTTGGGCTGCATGTTTTGTTTTGTTTTTTTTGTTTTTTGTTTTTTTAATAAATCATTTCAATTCAATTCAATTCAATCATTACAGGAAAGTTTTTCTTTAACAAACTTCAATTCTTTTTTTTTACATGTACTCTTCATTTCACCAAGCAAAATATGTCTTGTTTTGTCTACAGGTGAAACATATAAATCTAACACAGTCACATAACTGCCACATGACGCATGACGATAGATATTGAGGGGAAAAACTATAACCTTTTTGGTTTAACTTTTTTTCACAATGAAAACAACATAACTGATGCTATTCCATCCTTTTGCAATTCATGGGAAAAATAAATAGATATCAAAACTACCTTTTCCAATAATTTTCCATCAATTCATTAATAAGAAAATCATTGGTCCTATTGAACAAAAATATCAAATGCAGAAAGAAGAAAGTAGGAAATGAAAATTGAGTTATATCCAGCCCTTAAGTGGACAAATAATTTGAGACTGTTTTCTCCATGGTGAAATCTAAGCTTACTTTGGGTGAAGGGAGACCCACGCTGACTTTTTACACCCCGCCTCAAGCCCACCAATCACTCTTTCTACCCTTTTATCTTCTCTCAAGCAGCTCACTTTTTTTTTAAAGGATATTTGATACTACCAAAGGAGCATTCCATCAAACATGTGAAAAGTCCTCCTGCTTGTTTAATAATAAATGGAGTTCAAATCATGAGCTGACACATCTTCTTCTCAAAATCTGGGTTTGGGAGCTTTGTTTTTATGCTTATGAATTCTCATTCCAATTCAGGTTTCCATGTAAATTATTATGAAAGCATGCAATTTTGCCAGAAATAAATTACAATTCAAACTAACTATATTTCATATTTTCTTTCCATTATGGAGGAAATGTATATACAAAGCTTTTCATGGTAAATGGAAAAAAATGACACAAATCCTGAATAATATATACTTAAAAGTAATATTTAAAATGTTGACAATGTTGAGAAAGTTCTTGTATTGTTATTGTTTAGGCTTACAATGAAAGAAAATACATGCCTATACATTTCTAAGAAAAATTAACATTTAGTAAGAATGCAATATTTATTTTCCATCAGATTAAGAATTTTAACAATAGAAATAATCCTAAAAACACAGACATCATCATAACTACAGAAATTTTAATGGAATTGCATGCAAATGTTGCCACCCATATCACCTTGTTTCCCGTTAAAATTTGTACTGATTTTACTACAAATATTTTTAAAAATTAAATATAACCTTTAACCCAGCATTTTATCAAGATGATTTTTAGTCTTGCTTTAGACTGGTTGAAAATTAATCTTCCTTCTATTGCCTTTGTGGTTGCTATTCCAATACTTTTCAGATGGCCAAGTATATATATTTTATTCACAATTTAGATGAGTTCATCATTACACATGCCTTCATCCACTAACAGAACTACCAAAGATAACTTCTGAAATATTACAGAATTTCTATGCAATTAGCAAACCATTTTGGTTTGGCATCTAACTTAGAATTTACAGAAATCACAGATATCAGATTGTCAACACCATTCTGTTTCCTTTAAAGGTATAGCAAAATATCACAAATATCATAAGGACTTTCCATACATTTTTGGCACCTAACTGACAAGATCAAAACCTTTGAGTTTCAAGTTGGTTATACAGGCTACTCTACCTTTAATGATGTTAAGATGAGTCACATGTCATTCTGTGATATAAAAGCACAGCATCTGGAGACATTCTAGCTAATGTAGCATTAACATGGTAATTCCCTTCAACAGACATTACCTTCCTTGTAAAATCACTAGGATCCTCCCAAAACCCTTTTTCATACAGCTCAAGTCAGAAGCACATTGAAATGAGCCATCATCATCTTAAAGACTCTTCGTATCATTAAGACCAACATGATTATGACTACATGGGAAAGGAATGATGATGAAGAGAGCTTTACAGAGGAGTTAGAGTATCATGTCCATCTAGACATAAGGCAGATATGAACATAAGAAATGAACATAAGAAATGAATGTAAGGGAAAGATTTATAGCAACACTCACAACAGCACTCAATGCCCCCACCCTCATAACAATAACAAATGCAAGAGGTAAATAAAGAATTAAATTTAAATAAGGTGAACAAAATATTTTTTTTTTACTGTTAATCTATTTCCCAAAGAACAACATGATAGCAGTTTCAAAATAAAAACAAAGAAAACAGCATTTTAAGGAATGGTACATGTTTTGGAGTCTATTTGATTTAGTTTATTTTACCTTATTTATTTTTATTTTTTGTACACGTCTTGAATTTAAAAAAAGAAGATCCATCTGGCAAAACCATTCACTATTTCCACATTTCCCCAAGAAAGATTTTTGATTAAAGTAACATGTACCTTGTGTTCATTCAACAATAATTACATAATGATAAACTCTACTGTGGTGAACCAATATTCAAAATGTCCATCATAATATCAAGGGGGTGGGTATCTACTAGATTGGAGTTGTAAAACTAGTATTAACATTCTGTGGGTATACTTTCTCAAAAAGCATACTCTAAAGCAATACCATAATCCTGTCTATTACATTTTCAATCTCAGAACTCATTTGTATTATCCCAATATCAAGGAATGGATTTCTGTAAAGAGGTAAAATATATAAACAATTTGTTTACAGTAGGAATAAGAAATGAATCCTACCTAGTCATATGCATAAAAGATATCACCAAATCAATTCATTTGAAGTAACCTTTACAATGTCAATTCCATTAGAAATCAAAACCTTTTAAAATAAAGTATACAAGAAACATCATATTAGATGGAGTTCAAAAAGTTAAACTTCGAACGTTAAAAATAAGATTAATTTAAAGAAAACACATTATTGAAGAAGTTATAAAAGTACGTGAATCATAATATTTTGCTTCATGGGTAAATTGATAGTCTTATACTTCAAGAGAAAGCTAAAATGACATGCAAGATTTCATCACATAAGAAACCCTCTTGAAATATTTTCCTACTAACTAGAATCAATGATTAATCAATCATCACATGCACCAAAAGATTAAGGAATTTAATGAACAAATAAAACGGCAGAAAAAAACTCAGTTAAAGAGTGATTTTGAAATAAAGAGGGGATAGTGTATATTAAATAGATTGCATTCCAAGAAGACAATATACAGCTGCGATAGGGGATATTCTGTACTTTGCAGCTACAAGGAGGTGACATTTTGAACCGTCAATTAAATTGTCTTACTGATTACACAAGCAGGAAACTAAACTCCCCATCAACCTTTTCTTCACTCTTTGGAGAGGGTCAATAGCAGAGAGTTGCAATTGAGCAAATTACTCTAGGCCGAAACACTAGAATAACTACTTTATCCTGCCGATTGGAATGTCAGGCAGAGGGATATAAGGTTCACTAATCCAGCCCTCTGCAAGCCTACGGGTGATACGGGCTGAGCAGAGGGTCCAGAGACCCTTCTACCGGGAACCCGGAGTAGAGTTTCCATCATGATGTCATGCAGACGCTAGCATTCATGGCTAGCCATGTGCACACACCATACTTCTATGTAGTCGCACGGGTGTATCAAGAGTGGCAAAATTGCTTGAGCATAGCTCCTTGTTGACATAGGCCAATAATTGATCACTTGCATTCATACAGTGAGTACTTTAGTCAAGATTACAAGATGATGAAGGTGTGATGTTTGATGCTCTTCACATGGAATATGTAAACTGTCTTGCATATTCCTGAAATCACATCAATAAAGCAATTCATATTCTATGCCAGGCTCAAATTGCATATTCCTAAAATCACATCAATAGTGCAATTCATATTCTATGCCAGCTGAAATTCATATTCAGATTCAAAAATCTCACATTTGCCGAAATTGTCACCAGACGATGATACTGTTGCTGATGTGATTTAAATATTTTGTTATTGTGTTTTATTTTTATGCTATATGGAGAATATGGTGTATGTATGAATTATGTCAATAATGCGTTTGTCTATGTTCATATATACACCAGGAACCCTTTTCCATATAAACGTTACCATGACAATAAGTGCAATCATTTTTTAATTCCCCTACTTCTCTCTTTTTCCTTCACCTTTTTCATTTCCTCACATCTGCTCCGGCCATTAACTTTTATCTCTCCTACTACCCTCTCTTCTCTTTTCTTCTTCCTCTTTTTTCCTTTCTTTCCTCCTTTCTTTCTCTCGCTGTCTCTTGCTGACATTTTCCCCCTTTTCTCTCTCACTCTCTCTGTTTGGCCTCCCCTGTCCCTCTGCCTCTCTCGGGCTCTCTTTTCTTTTTTTGTCCCTCTTTTGCTCTCCTATGTTTTTTTTCTCTCTCTTCCTTTCTCTATTGTCCGCATTCTTTCTATTTTTCTTTTCTTCTTTACTACTTTTCAGATTCTCCTTCTCCCAGAGGGGTGAATTTATAAATGATTCTTTATACATTGTTGAATTTTGCTATTGTCATGTTTACAAAGTTGTGTATGTATATTCTATCTTATTTATCATATTATGTGCCTATTATATGATTAATGTTGAGTTATATTTTGTAAAAAATCTGCAATTCGGCCCACAAGCCGCGAATGATTTTTGATCTATAAACCATTATAATAATAATAATAATAATAATAATATCTGGAATGAATTCTTTATCTTCATTAAGGTTGGTCTGGACACATTTTTTTTTTAATTATGACTGAGATGATATACTTTCAAGACTGATTTCCACGTAATGTAAAACCAGAAACGTCAGCAACATGAAATTTTCGTGATTTATTAACTACAGCCCTTTTTACAGCAAGAAACTTCCACTAACTGCAGAAATTCAGTGTTGTATAGTAATTCAATAATTTTTTGGCAAGAACCATTCTTGAGTCTAAACCACTTACGAAATGCGCACACATTAAATGCACGCAAAAGTGTCTGGTTTTACAGTATTCTGTGCCAATTATATGCAGAAAAATCTATTCCTGACTCTTTAATTATATAAAAGGATGAATATTTCATATGAATTTATCTTGTCATCATTGTTTCCTGAAAATGCTTGATATTGCATACCATGCATTATCAAGAAAAGAACAAGAAGAAAAATGAAAAAGAACCTGTTGTGGAAGGATAAATGTTCGTTCATCTTTATAATAAACTTTTACATGGAAGGAGCTAAGCCATTACAAATCTATTTCATCTACTTCATACCATACAGCTCTTCAATATAATCTTAGGCCCAAAATAAAGAAACAGAAGAGTGTTACTTTAAAACTGCCTGACACAAAACTGAACATATACCTGACCATACTTCATGCATACAATGACTGTGGGAGGTTTCACGTGAAATATCTATACTGTCTGGGTCTTTGTGCTTTGAACACAATAATTCCTTACAAGTTGTGTGTTCTACTTTTTTTTCTATTTGCATGAGTCTGTCTGGAGTTCTGAATACAGTGCTAACCATGATCAATAGAATATACTGTGTGCCATTGACTTTAAATCTTTTGATACATGCATAGGTACATCATTTCATATATCCAAGTTGGTAGCTAAACACAAAGACGCGCCCTAATACATTTATGTACTGGTCTGATACAATGACTCTCAGTGCAAGGTGGATCCAAGACAAACCCCATTTGGCGTACCTTAAGTACCAATTAAATATAAAAGAACAATGCACCTGTAATTGTGTTCCTAACTCCACCCAGCAGCAAGTTTAGGATCTAAATAGGAACTTGAAAAAAAGTGTTAACCTATCTTCTTCTTCTTTCTTTTTTTTTTTTTTTGGGGGGGGGGAAGGGCTTGTCACAGAACATTGGAGTAAAAAGCACCTAAATTTTTTTTTTTTTCTTGCTCAGATTTTTTTTTTATGATCCCCCCCCCCCCCACACACACACACACTGACTCTATCTGATCAAGCATGCAAAGTCACCTATTGTTGTCTAGAATAGACATAATTACAGACTGGGTCGAGTAGAAAAATTAATTCTGAAGTCTATACAGTTCAGTTCTCTAGCCTTTTGTAAACAACATGAACAACTGATTTTATATCAATGCAATGGTAGCAAAACAAAATGATAATACTTTTGCTAGGCAGTCTTAAATTTGCAGTGGTAATTATCAGACCTTGAAACTAGAGAATTGATTCATAATTTGAATGATTTTAATCAAAATTGCTATTCTGAAATTGAAGCTAGTGTGTATCAAATTAAAATTTAATTTGATGTGGCAAGCACTATATCACTAAGCTATTGTAGCTACTTTTTTAAAGATTTTCGGACTGCCATTTCAAATTGAAATTTATTTTCAATACAAAACAAAAATAACTCAATTAAATAACAGTTAACATATTTGGATAACATACATATTTACAGTAATTGGATATAATGATAATGTGGTTTGGAAGGGGTACTTCTATAAGAACTATGATTGTTTGAAACTGTTTTAAATGATATAGTGAATGAAAATGATTATCATTAGATATACATGTATATCTATGAACCTACAGGGAATCAAAAAAAAGAAAAAAATCAGTGATTATGTCATTCTGAATCAAAATATATATTCACAAGTTGTCAACATTCCTAGATATCAAATGAAAAAAGACAGGTAGATTTTTTTTTTGATATTACAAGTCTTAAATGACTCAAAAATTGATAAGATAGTAAGATGCTCTCCAAGCTATGACATACCAACTCCCCCCCCCCCCACTTCTCTCTCTCTCTCTCTCTCTCTCTCTCTCTATATATATATATATCTATATGTATATATATATCTTTATATTTCTTTTATTTCAAACAACATTACATTAATGAATGGAATAAACTAATGGTAGAGGGGTAACTACTGAAACTGAAAAAAAAATATAGGAAACTAGGTGACAATCCAACCAGCCTATACCTTTCACTGATATTAATAGTTACATAAAAATGTCAGTAAAACCTGTGGTCAATGATTCTTTCCTTTCCATGGATTGACTTCAGGGCACGTTTCATGAAACTTGTTATCAGTAACAACTTACAAATTAACAGTTATAAGCTACTGAAATTCTTGCATCTGATTGGCTGAGATCAAATTTGTTATAGTTTTGTGGCAGTTGTTATTGATTACAAGTTTTATGAAACAGGACCCAGGATTAGCAACTTTTATCATCAAAGATAATTTCAATTTCAATACAATAAATAAAATCAAGTGAATCACTGCTTTCAAATCAATTACATGGCAGAGATGAAAACATTCTAGCCATAAATCAGAGAAGGCCACAATGAAGTGACATTCCCTTTTAGCTTCCTGAAACTGCAAATCATCTAATATTCTTGTCCATTTCCAGTACTGCGTCTGTACGAACTATATTTGAAGTTGAGTGTATCAAACACAAATTTAGGAGGTGATTTGATGTGGTGTTGGTAGAAAGACCCTACAGAACTCTGTCTTTGACTTATCCCAAGCAATTCATGCTAACATCACACACACAAAAAAAATACATGAAGGATTATATGGCCTAGTTCTGTTTTCCAACATATAGACAGAATCCACATTGACACCTGAAGTAGTATTTGAAACTACTAGGGAATTGCTCTCTGCAAGCTTTGACAAAACAATACAAAGAAATGCTTTTAGAAATAAACTAGATATCAGATTTTAAGATTTTACATCTTCTGTTTTCAACAACAAAAAGTATTTGTCAATTTCTATTCCTTTATTCTTGTGACTAGTCTAATCATTCTTCTGCATTTCTGTGCTGAAAAACACTTTCAAAAGTTTTGTTTCCACTTGCTAGTTCGTGGTAAACAACTCGTTAAGGCAGTGCCGCTACAGAAAACTAGATTTCGTTCAGAATGTTCCACTGCGAGGGCTAATGTTATAGAATGTATGTAGGAGGGTAAGAGAGAGGGAGAGCAGACATTGTGACTGTCATGTTCTTATGTCTGGAGTACATAGGTCAATAAGCTGTGACCTCATGATACAAACTTTGAAGCATGATCAGGGTACGCACTAGACAAATCGACCCAACCCGGAAGGGAAGACATTTTGAAAACACATGCCAAGAAACATTTTTTTTACGAACACACACAGAGAGCAAATTTTGGTGTGGTGTAAAGAGCATGTGGACTAGTTTTGTTATCAATATTTACATTAATTGTTCTTTATATCAATAAAGTGACATACAATAGCTTTGTTATAGTCCATGGTACATGTTTAAAACATACATGCAACGTATTCACACATTCAAAATCTTAATACTACCTTCAATTCTAAAGTATTGAAGCTGTATTTGAGCTCTTAATCATTCACTATCTTCATCTATTACTCACACTCTGTCTTGCTCTGTCTTTCTCTTGCCCTCACTTACACTTTCTCCCCTTCCTCCCCAAACACCCCCCCCCCCCCCTTCTCTCTTCCTCTCTCCATGTCATGAAGTCACTACCTCTACTTTGTACTGGATTGAAAGTATTTTCTACATAAGATCATAACCGTACTACTTTTATCATGTCTATTCAATTTCCGGAATGTGATTTAGGACATCACATATATCAGTTTACACACTGTGCAAGCTGTCGAAAAACAATTAAGTATGACATTTTGAAACTGGAAAATGTTTTACATATTATTTTCTGCAGTTTTTCATTACATAAAAATACCTTTAAATGTTTCATATCACAGCCTTTGGACATATTCAGTGTCATTTACTCCAGTGCATGTGCAAAAGAAACAATTTAAATAAAAGACTTTAATTATTCTCTTAGTATGCTTGCAAATATCTAATAATTGTTCACAATTTCTATATGAGTATGAATCAAACCAGGGAAATGTAACTAAGATCCCTGAGTAAACTATCTGAATCACAGACTCTCTATTAACAGACAGGTCAATTCAACTTGGAGCCATTTTGAAATATAGACAGATAACTATTCCTTGAGGAGTCATTTGGAATTCAATCACACTAAAAAGGTTATGAAATTGAAATCTTTGAAAATACATCCATTGTTTTCACTCAGTAAAATATGACAGTAAAATTAATTGTTGACAGTTATACTAGTCTCAAGTTTTAATGTATTTTTATCTTTTACTCTCTCTCATATTCAAATCTCCTTAAACTTCCTTTTTAATAAACTCTTCTTTAAAGAGCTTAAGGGAAAAGTACATTAAGATTTATGACCAATAGCAATCGAGCATTTCGGCATGTAATTGTTATCAAAAAGTTATTTTAAAAATTTCAGTTCTGAAGAAACAAAATCACATGGAAGTTGTTTATCATTTCAATACAAGTAAACTTCAGAAATATAAAGCTCAAAAAGCTCACTGCATCAAAATATTGTATATTCTTAATCAGTAGGGCATGGAATTTTGTAATTAATATTTATTTAATATTGTCATTTTACACATGTATGTTCTGACTGTAACATTATGCCTGAGATATGTAATGTCACATTTGTTTTTTCTGCATAGCAATGACATGTATTTTTTAAAGAAGAATTACCATATTATGGAAAGGTTTAATTTTTTTTTAAGTGAAGTTGAAGGAAAGACTCCTGTTTTAATCTTAAAGTACTGCATTGAAGAAAGCCTGAAAAAACACTTTATGCATCAACATGATCAATCTACATGAAAGAAAGCAATTTATTGGTAGAATGTTGTTTATGTACAACATGATTGCTATCATCTCTCACCATAAAGGTATGGACCAAACTTGAAAAGTCTGAATCCTACTGAAATGAATGTACTGTATAAAGAATGTAGCTGAAAGTTAGTTAGAATAATTTTTTGTTTATGTTGCTTTATTATACATAATAAAAATGCTAATAATCATTACATGAAATTTACTTTTTAATATTTTAGTACAACTGTTTTTTACAAGGTTAATAAGTACATCAAATTCTTCTCCATCATCTCATCATAATAACTATTAAGACTATAACCACTTATTACCATCAAAATCTGGACACACATTATTCAATCATGATTTCCATTGCCTTATAGCATGCAGTCATCCTTTCCACTTTCTTCAATTCATTACATCTGGGGATACAAAAGTCTTCTTCTTTTTTTAGCCAACTGGTATATCTTTATTTTACTATAGATATGGAATAAGAAAATATAGCCTACAGAAATTGTTAAAAATTAAAATCTTATGGAGACCATTCAGCAATACTGGTATTAACTATATATAGCTCTTCTTTATATTAAAAAAGGCAGAGGGAGAGAGTGAATAATGCTGACATGATTATATCTGACTGTTGGTAAAGCTGGTTGGGAAAATTATTGTCTAAATGACTATAATATTGTGAACATGATCAGTCATATTTGTTTTCAATCAAAATAACTGGTATACATATAGTTTAAGAAATGAATTGGATGATGCCATACCATGTGTTCATTTCAAGAATTTCTATTTTCACTTACATTAATTAATCAAAAGTAATGCAAGTTTATAGAAACTGCTTTGGAGTCAAGAATACAATGCACAATCTTATGAAGATCATCAATATATATTATAATTATTTAAATGAATGAATGAAAAGCATGGTGAATTGGGTATTACTGTATTTGTTACAGCTGGTTTTATTGCTGTAAAATTATCTGAAATAAATAAGGATGAAACTTTTTTTTTTTAGAAACTTCTTTTTATTCAAGATCAACCTATCTTAGAAAGATCATCAACATTTCAGTCAAGTCAAAATGTAATGAGGTGATTGGACATGTTTTCACAGTTGTGATTAGAGTGTTATTAAACTGTTTATTTTATTAATGGAAAGTAACAATCAATGTCAATATATTTACAATGCAGATATATTTTGATCTCATGAAGATAATTATGATCTTATGAAGATGATCAATAAAAATCTATGCACCTCCTAGAAAGGAAATAAGATCACTCAGGGAATAATCATCAACATACCAAGCTTTTACTATTTTTCTCTTTCAATACATTTTACCTGCAATGAAATTCAGTGCCAATGGTTTTTTAAACTGTTTTATATCATAGGGAAATCAGTTAATCTTATGAAGATAATATATTTTTAATTTGTTTATTATTAAACATCAAACTATCAAACATAACCTCTTTAATGTTTGGATTCATGACAGACCAAAATTATTTTATACTATAGTCTATAGATTTTTTTTTAAATGTACATATTCCCTAGGCAAAATATTTAATATTCAAGATGACTAAGATCTAATGAAGATCATTTAGTCTTCATTGAAATGTTTTTAAAAACCCTCATTAATAAACATGATGTATGGCTGGCTACAAATTCAGTTTATCATAGGCTGTATAGTTTTCATTAAATAGTAATGGTAAAAATGTTTTTATTATTCTGGAATAAAAATTGAAAGCTGAATCCACATAATGCTTGTGTTATCTACCTAAGATGTACCTATCATGCAAGTTAAATATTATGATTCATTGATTCATTATGATTCACTGATGCATTCACAAATCAATGAAATCACACAAAGGTATCACACACACTACTAATTCAATAACACAAATCTCCAATAATGCATGCATGATTTGAAAAAAAAATGAGCACAATCTGAAATGAAATGGGCAAAATAAACCTTAGCCAGATTGCTTTAAATTTGCACTGATCCAACATGTGTTTCATTGAAGTAGGCCTGTGTTTAAATTGGTATTTGAACACACAATACAGATAGGCATTATGTTAAACCAAAATAGAAATAATATTGTGGACAAAATGAAGTAATAATGTGATAAATAATGGTACGAACCTTGCATTTTTCTCGCTCCATGATTCGATGTCATAGCCGGGATCAGCTTGCGGGATACTGCAATAAATAGAGGGAGAGAGTATATTGTTTGTTAGATGGGGAGATTCCCTACCTTACTACTTGATGCAAAACATTAGATGATATGACAGACACTCACCAAGAATCGGGTGACTTAATATTTACAGGCACGTACAAAAATATTGAAGGAGACATTGTGATTTTGCGGGCGAGAGTACGTGTAAGAATCTTAGGCGGCTAGACAGTAAGCCAGCAACCGGGTGATTACCGGTCACCGACTACATGTAAGCACGCCGCCCATCACCATAGCGTAGCGTACCTGCCGCCTGCATGCTGCTCGAGCTAGCTAGCTAGCTAGCGAGCATGTCTCGTCCTAGAACATGGGTACGTTCGATCACGTACGAAATATGACCGACATTGAGGGAGAGGGGAGTAAAAAAAAAGTATGAATGAAATGGTATTAGGAAAGGTGCATGGACATGCACATTAAGATATGACACTGGTTGCACGTGGTAGATCGTTGGCAGACGACATTTACTACGTGCACGAATGTAAGGGTTATATTTTTTCCCTCCCCTTCCATTGAGTGTATGAGAAGATGGGATGTTGGCAACCGTACCTCGCCGGCGCCATGGGGTGCAAACGGGCGAAGTTCAGCACTGGATGCGTCGTCGTTGCCATCATTCAACTCTCACTCGTCTTCCGTCTTCCAATAAAATTCTTTCGACTTTTGATGCAGGGTGAAATCGTCAAAATTGGCGCCTTGGACATGCTGTATGCGGGTGAGATATCGGATGGAGATACTGATGTAAACAATCTCTTTTACGATCCGGGGCTCGCAAACTCCTGGATATATCAATTGCGAGCCCGTTAGCGTAGCGAGACAGTTCACAACCCGAAAAATATAAGCCGATCTTGCGTGTATATGCACATGTGTATTGTTATCAATATATAGCGCTACGTTGGTCGGGGTAGGGATAACATAGAAGCACAGCATTCATGTGAAGCATTATAGGTTTAGACTTGAGCGTGACGTCACGTAGCAGTCATTTGACCTTCACGGTGACCCGACGCACAGACTTTGGGATGTTTGACAGGTTCCAAATCTTACCCTCTATCTCCTTTCTCCTGCCCTCCTTTATCATGTTTTGTTAGAACATGAATAACATGCTATAGCTATAGCTACCCTCGAATTTAAAAAAAACATAGAATGTTTCTCAGTTAAGGCTGGATGTATATAAGTATACTTTCTTTTCTTCAATTATCATGAATAATTGCTGTGGTGCATGGTGGTGGTGATGAGGATGAAAATGATGACCATCTTGAAGGTAAGATATAATAGGACGTGAAGGTAAAATAGAAAAGATGTGAGAAAATTATATGTCTATAGAAAGTATAAATAAGAAAAGTAAATAAAAGAAAAGACATACCCTATTTTCAATCATTCATGATGGTTTATATATTCTTTGTAATCAGAAAGTATATACATGTATAATGTTGATTCTATATAGTTTCATGTTGAGGATGGAGTAAGCAACTCCTAAATTGTACCATTCTTTCAAATGCTATGTGTTATTTGCTGGGGTTTTTTAATTTTAAAAACGTTACCGTGTCTTCCTTTAAAAGAAAACATTCGTGTATCCATTGTCAACGATAAATTGTGAAAACACATGGAGGTAGGTTTAATGAGACGTGATATGAAGTGGTATTGTCATGTAATTGAACTTTGATTCTAAATGTTCGAAACAGCTCAAAGATAATGAGTTTTTGAAAGTAAAATAACATAATGGGACTTCTTCAATACTATAGCAGCACATTCAAAATAACATTTTCGAAACACATTATGTGAACAACTAGACAGATGTCCGCTTTGGGCATTTACAATGGTCGCTGAAACCTGATAAAAAATGTATAAGACCAACATATAACATCATACCTAATATTAATTTTCTATTTTTTTTGGGGGGGGGGTGAGGGGTGGTTGATGATAAGTGATGTTGGCTATCATGCGTCAGTGTATCTATAGTTATAGTCGTGATTTCATGGGATGAATATGTTGCAAATGGAGTTAAGTCTTTGGAGAATATGGTTCGATTTATATGGTATGATGATGGCGATGATGATGATGATGACGATGGCGAAGATAATGATGACGATGATTGATTGATTGATTGATTGATTGGTAGTGGTGAGGCGAGATGGCCCATTGGTAGAGAAGTGGTCTTGTATCTGGGAGATCCCGGGTTCGAAACCAAGCCGATGACCTAAGGTCACAATCCTAATATCAAGTCCCTGAGATATGACTTTTAGCCATAGGTCCAATGGGTGCATTTCTACGAGCATAATTACATCAAAATGGCAATACTGTTGCTGATTTCTTTGTTGATGTGCATTACGATAATTATGAAAGAATGAATGAGGATTTTTTAATATGTGATACCAGTATTTCGGTTCTTCTGTAATTAGGTGAAATAGGTGAAATAGGTGAAATAGGTGAAATATTTATTAGTTACTGTATCGTTTAATACAACAAAAATACTTTACAATGTATTTACATAATATATATGTATAGACAATGAATCATGAGTACAGTTAACATAGCTAACTAAATCGTGTACTAAAAATGTATTAAAAGTGATGATACAGAAGGGCTACAGCCTAAGCATAGCTTGATTTGCTTGCAGCCCCAAAACATTTAGTTTATAACAATGTAATAAAAAGGGGGTTGACTTGCAGGAGAGAAAGGGGGTGGTAAATAATAAGGATAAGATGGTTGAGTTCAGTTGAAGACATCTAGCTATCAATGAAGATATTTAAGAACGATTTGATACAATTGATCAGCAGATGCGGGGCTTATTGCTTCAAATAAAAACAGATTACATATCAATGCTTAATAGTGTACCAATCACCTGAAAAAATAATTTGTGTACCGCTAGAAAGTATAAATTTAACCTCAAAGAACTTTATCTGGCATTCTGTGGGTCAACAGTTTAGGAGTATGAAGGAAATAAATTGATAACATAAAGGTGCTCGCGCGGAACCGAACTCTGAGTTGGGTTCCGCGCGAGCCCTTATCTTGGCGAGCGCGTACGGGTGCGTCGAGTAGTCTACTCACGAATCGCTGTTACGCTTATAGAGAGTGTAATTAAACTTGCAGTATCTCCTTATAGAAGTAATATTTGAAGCCCATATTTTGACCACAGTATAATGGCATGGAACCTCTAACATACAGAGCAAAATATATTTTTGGAGGTTGGTACCCTTTAATTACATGTTATTTAGGCGTTCGGCATGAAGTAATAATTTATTTTCCAATTTGCATCGCAATACAGGTAGCTACGATAATGTGTTACAAACGATCTAAAGCATTGTGGTCTGTAACACAATTATTAAAAAATGGCTTACCATTCAATACGTCAAAGAGAACAATTATCCATTTATTATTATTCATTAATAGTTAATTTTCAGCTACATAATATCAGTTGATAACAGTAACTGATGATGACAAAATAATAAACAAGAACAAAAAACAACGTCTGGGAATTCTAAACAATTATGGAAATTTATATTATGTTTCGTATGAATATTTGAATGAAAAGTACATTAAAGTAAACGATGGTGGTTGTAGCGATGATGGTAATGGTAGTAGGTGGTGATGATGGTAATGGTGGTCACTGCTCTGGTGTATGGTACAGTGTGTATGATGTGGGTCCAGTCTTTAGGCCATTTACTATGTGGATGAAATGCGAGGGAATTTCCCAAAACCCCCCCCCCCCCTTCCTCTCCCTCTCTCTCCCCTCATTCTCTCTCTCTCTCTCTCTATCTCTCATTTTTACCATTACATTGGAAGGCACAGGTGCCCATATGCCTCTCAAATATACTATGCTGGTGGTGGTTGTGATGAGGTGGTGGTGACAGTGGTAGTAGCAGTGTTGGTGGTTACGGTGATTGTGGTGCAGTGGTGGTGGTAGTGGTTTGCAATGCGGTCCACAGACGAAATATACTGGGATAGTCTGATGGTATACTGTACGAAAATGAAACTGATGAAGTGTACATCTCCCCTTCCACCCTTAATCTTCAAAATGAAATCTCTTGGAGCTTCTCTTTGGAATAGATTAGTCTAAGAGAAATTCAAAGCAATATTTGGGGTTTAACTCTAGTAAGTTGGGAGGGGGACAAGTCCAAAAATAGATTCAGATTTGTATGAGTATACCTTTAACTATGGCGTATGTGTGATTGTAACTTTTCTTCGAGGTGAAAATGTTATTCATCACGAGGACAATTTGAACACAAAGTATAAAACTTGATATTCAGTTTTAATGGTGGAAATCCAAATGATCATTCTCAATTACAATACAAAGACGAATTAGAGGGGAAAAGGATTACATCATAATAAAGAATTAATGCAAACCATTTCTTGACAACCTCATTTTTAAAGCTAATATAATAGTGCTTTTGGCATGTGAACCGTACGAAGGAAAAATTAAAGAAGATTGTGCGACGTTCAAATTGGATTATATTTTCATATCCATATTCTGTTTTACTGCCCATTGACGGCACTTCAATGGATGCTCAGTAACGTATAGCAACCTTCTTCCAATAAGATAGGTAGATTAAGCATACAATTAGACCATTTTTGTTTTGATATGAAAACAAAAACATCCGATGTTCTCATTGATAAAAATCAGTGAATTGGCTATCTTCCCGCATCGAATACCAAATGGCTGAAAACGTTTAATCCGCTTTTATTCCGCATTTTGAATTTCAATTGAAAAGCAGGACGGAGGTCGCATTTACATGTATATGAAGGCACTTGACGTTTCACTTGAGGAGGATTCATTCATTAATTCGGAGAGATCCTTGGCCAAAAAATGGGCAGCTCTTTCGCCAATCTGGCAAAGATGAGATTAATTACGATTTGCGTAGAGGATCAATCTCTGTTAATTTGTCTTGTAAGATGCGGCATGTATGACCATGCACGCACGATGTATGTTTGTCATTGAATACTGTTTTGAAGAGCAATGACCACAAGAACCAGCGTAGTATGGTTTCATGCCTTCAGACTCTTTGCCCTGAATCAACAGTGCAGTAATAAAGCACTATCATAATGCGGGTGAATCAAGAAGGTTTCTAGAGACCTTCACTTTCTTCCTTATCTTTGCATTGATTTTACATGCTCCTCTATTTTGTGTTATTTTTATTCATTTTCAATGTATTACTTTTTAAGAAAACATTACCCCCAACACACACGTAATATCATTTTTTCTTTTCTGTTCTGTTTTATTTTCCCCCCATTTTTAATGATTTACAATCTGTTACATGCATGACAACAGTTTCGTTGTCAGATTTATGAATAAACTTGACAAAGTATGATATAGAATAATTTTCATTGGGTTTATATACTGCTATCGCATTAATTGACATCGTTGGCTGAACAAAGTGATTACTAATACTTTATGTTATCATTAATAACAAACTTAGCTGAGCTGTATTACCATTATTTATAGATCTTTTGTTTTGGAACGAAAGGAAAATAGAAATAACACAGCTCATAAAAAGAATGTTATAACGAAAACAAGTAGGTTATTACGAATACGAGGGTAATATATATACAGTCAATATCTTGGTTTGTGACATGAGGAACGAGAAGTAAAAATAAGATACAACTCATACAGAAATAAATGTGTTATGAAAGATACGATATATGGTTAGATATCATCACAATGTATAATGCTGTTCATGTTCACTAGCATACCCAAGGAGGGGGCAGAGTGCCCCCTGACAACTTTTGACCAAAAAAAGAAAGGTTATCGAGTTCAAAAAATTCTCGACACCCCCCCCCCCCCCCAACGATAACCTTCCCCCCCCCCCTTTTTTTTTCTTTTTGTTGCTTGTCAGAGAATTATGGAGGAGAACTGAACCCCATAAAATCTGATACCTCCCCCTCCCGCTGAGCGACTTCGGGAGGGCTGGCGAAAAAAAAATCTAGACACCCCCCCCCCCTCCCCACACACACACACACACACACACTGAGCGACTTTGGGAGGGCTGGCAAAAAGCAATTGTCGGCAGTGATAACCTTCTTTTTTTTTTTCTTCTTTTTTTTTGTTGCTTGTCAGAGAATTATGGAGGAAAACTTGACCCCATAAAATCTGAACCCCCCCCCCCCCCGATCGACTTTTGGAGGGCTGGTAGAAAGCAATTGTCGGCCAGTGATAACCTTTTTTTTTTTTTTTTTTTTTTTTTTTGCTTGTCAGAGAATTATGGAGGAAAACTGGACCCCATAAAATCTGACCCCCCCCCCCCCGAGCGACTTTTGAAGGGCTGGCGAAAAGCAATTGTGGGCGCTGATAACCCTTCTTTCTTTTTTTTTTTTTTTTTTTTTTTTTTTTTTTTTTTTGCCCCTCTTGACGCCAAGGTCCAGATACGCCACTCTTCATGTTCATGTTAAACTCTCCACTTCACATGTACATCACTGCCTTATAACAATGACAGTTCGGGCGGGCTTGGAAAGCATTTGCCACCTCAGTATAATCTCCAGAATACTTTACGAATTAACGATGTGTTCTCGAGCATTTTTATTCCGATTAATGCGTTCCCCGCCCCTCTATTATTTTGAAGATAAATGGATGGATAAAATGGTATAGGTTATAATACGTATGGTTTCATATTTGTCTTTGGAGACCACTACGCCTAAATATTTAAAGTAAACCGTATCAATTTTATTTCTAAATTTTACATATTTATGCAAATGAATAGTTGAGAAAGTTGTCATGTGCACTAATATCAAAATGATCTATATATAACTTACGCTATTCTTCAGTATTAAAATACAAATCCAGGATGAAGTTCTAAAGGCGCTCGTATGATTTACCTGTCTTCTTAAACGCTCAGTCTACATTAATATCCTCAAAAGAGTTATTAACTAGATCGATAGTACACTTTGAGTGCGTAACAGCAATGTAAAATCTTTTTAAAAGTGCTTATCATCCACTCTTCGCAATCTTTTCAATCATCTGTCGATTGCATGTTGATTGGAAAACCTTGATTTTCAAAGACATAATTCAATAAACGATTAAAATATAACAGTTCTAAGGCGATCCAATTTCCTTCGTAAAAAGGGAGAAAAGACTGAGGTATTTACAGAAATCGTCTACAAGTTAATTGTCAATTTACTAAATCTAAAGATAAGATATTTTGGTCGCCAGCACTATTTTGGTGTGAATGACATTTTTAAAAACCTGACTGTAATTGTCAAAATTTAGAATATGAAAGTTTACAAACATGTCACTCCTGCGTTACATGTTCTATTAGCTCCTAGTTTTGTCCTTGACAGTTCGAAGAAAAGTGCATTGACACTAGTTTTCTCTTAAAGGGACATGTCAAGTTCAGAAACTACTTTTCGAGATTAAACATATTAAATTATGGCCTATAACCACGAAAAGTGATGGATGGAGTCAAACGGAAAGAGGGCGAGGAAGAAAATGGGGAGGGCATAAAATGGGGTTGTAAATAAGAAAGAGGCAAGTAGAGATATGAAAGGAAAATGGAATAGCATGCAAGATACAGGCAGTAAAACTGAGGAAGATTTGAAGAAGAAGGAGCTGAATTTTCAGAAATAGTTTTCCCTCCGTGACGGTTATGTGTACTTAGTCTAAATCGTGACTGCTCATAAGTCGGCATGTATGCATTCCAACAGGACAAGCTATACCGCCAAAACCATTGAAAATACGTGTTCATCTACAAGAAACGCGGAGACGTTATCATGTGTACAACAAGGCTGTGACATCACGTTCTCTCTGACTTGATGGCTAGAGAACGACATGTACTTGAGTCGTTCATCAGAAGTCGAGGTTGGGATGGGATGGTCGCTTTAAAATGGATGACGTCAAAGTCAACAGAAAACGATGGAAAGAAATAGAATGTTGCGTCGTATTTTAGGCCTATGAATGAAAATTCTATCATCTTCACCAAATTTCAATTCCATGAGTATTGACCTTATTTCGTCGATTTTTTTTATAACACACGTTTAATTGTGTATCAGAGGAACATGTTCTATAGCAAAATATGAAAGAAAATAATACGAGCAAGAATTACCAGGTTAAATTAGGAGTAAATTAATGGTCTTCGATATAATTCATTTAGTGAGTGAGAAAGATATTATACAGGGTGGAGTAGCATAGGTATGATAGTGGCGGGGCAAACGTCTTATTAGATGGATGAAATGCCAAGATTTGGGAAATCATCCTATTTTCGTTTTTGTTCCTTCGGGCACCCCCCCCCCCCCCTCCCCCTCTCTCTGTCTCTCTCTCTTTCTCTTCATTTTTACATTTAGTTTCCAGGTAATCCGGTTAGGCCTATAGTGGCTAGGCATCTCAGTAGAAACGTAAATGGGAGAATATAGCAGAATAACTGAAGATAAAATATCCAGATGAAAAATATGCTTCAAATAAAAGTATAAATTACAAAGAATACAAATCAGACATACTACTATTCATAAAGTGCACCCTTTTTACTGAGTTTCGATCGTATCAGTCAAGTACAACACGATGAAAACTACTTTCGAAAAATAAACTCAAGGGCAATTTCAAAGGCCTATTGTACTGCCCATAGAAATCAGGTTCGGATAACGTAATACGCCATTGTAATGTTCGCACATTTCTAAAGGTGATAGACAGGGCTATTGAAATTGCCTTCAGTTGATTTTTCGAAAATAGTTTTTACACGAAAACAAATTATCGTTCAAAATCTTTGAACCCGTCATAGATATCAGAAAAGAACTGGGACAATCCCATTAATTAGTCTGCACTTTGTCTAGATAACTTCATCCTACAGAGCTGTGGAAAAAAGAAATATAGTAACATTTATCAAAACAAGGAAATGTTTATGACCTCAATGCATCTGACCATAATTTAGTCAAATATTCGTGTACAGCATGATTTGTTTGCAGTCTCAATTAATGCGTACTAATTAATTTGACAGTTTTGGTATTAAAACTTAAGAATATTAAAAATCCAAGTTATTAACAAAATCAGAAGAATATTGATTTGTTGATTTGTTGATTTGTTGAGGCCTGTTGGTATGAAGTAGGTAATAAAATGCCTTTATCTAACGATTTCTCTCTTTCCTTAGCACTTTAGCATCCATGCATTTCGGTATCCATGAAATGCTTGTTATTCAGAAATCGACTTTGTAGAAAAGACAGATGTAAAAAAATATATCGCTATTGAGATTAGTTTGTTTTTGTTTTGATTTTCTTATTTAAAGAATTCTTCCAGAGACAATATATTTTTACTAGCATGTTGTCGACCGAAAGCTCTAGGAATTCTAGAAAATAGCGAGAAAGACACACGCGCCCTCTCTCATCACTTTTCCACCAATAAACTTGAACTTGGCTTTATTACAGCCTGTGTGGAAGAGAGGATTTTGAGTAGTCCTCATAGATACTGCGACAGAGCCTCACATTAAGGGTAAACTGCAATAGTCAGAATACGTAAAAACATACTAACTTAGTCCAGGTTTAAACAAAACCTGACTAAGTTGGTAGCCAACTGATTTAGATAACGCCAAGTGTCGACATCTTTTCACAAATGACCTTTATAAGTAGAAATACACAAAAGTTTCCTTATACCATGAGCCATTAGGACTTACTAATTCTTCATTACAGATTAAAGAAGTCAATACATCAGGGGACTATTTCAAGCCTTGGTTTATTAGCTTTATTAAAACATTGTTTGTAAATCATATCGCACGTGTCAAATATATAGATTTTCTTTGTGTATCTTTGGTTATCCAATACATTGGATCCTGAAAGTATTACCAAAAATATCTAGAGAGAATTTCTTCAGTTTTGTTATTTTTTTTTGTGGACCTCACAGTCGAGGCGTAATATTTCAGGATTATCCATTATTCATATTTACATAAGCAGGTTCATTTTGGGCACTTTTTTTTTTGGGGGGGGGGTGAATCACCATACAGAAAATTATTGGGAGATTTCAAAAAGAAAAATAATAAATTTTACAAATCAGATCAGTGTTCATATGTTTCCAAAATGCTCTACATAAGTTCGTATTTACAATAATTTCAGTTGATGCCCCCTCTTTTCATTTAGTTTCTTCTTCTTCCTATCTGGTACAGTCGGCTGCTGGCGTATTACCGTACCTTGTGCTTGTCAAGTGCTTAGCATGCTGAGTGTACATGGTGTACAGTGCGTAAGTAAAAAGCCTCTACAATTTTCGTTTCTCATCGGGTATATACTCCTACTCTTGCATGATATTTTTTCTTTAGAATTTTAGTCATGTTTTTAACAAATGCAACGAGTTGTATGTATTGCGCCGTTGAAAAGAGTATAGCCTTCTAAAGCACCAACAATAACAACAACAAAATGAACTGTTGCCAACAACAAAAAATATCACAATTGCTACAAGTACTATTCATGTTTCAAGTAGAATAGTAGAAGACGACGACTACTATGACCACTACTATCACAGCTACTACCACTACCAACATAGCTACTACTACTAATGCTATTACTACTACTACTACTACTACTACTACTACTACTACTACTACTACTACTACTACTACTACTACTACTACTACTACTACTACTACTACTACTACTACTACTACTACTACTAATACTACTACCAGCACTACCACTACTGCTACTATTACTGCCGCTTCTTCTACAACTACTGCTACTATGACGACGACGACGGCGGCGACGACGACTACTACTACTACACTTCTACTGCTAACACAACTACTACCACTATACTACTGCTACTATACTACTTCTACTACCACCAATACTCCTACAACAACTACTACTACTACTACTACTACTACTACTACTACTACTACTACTACTACTACAACCACTACTACCAGTATACTACTGCTACTGTACTACTTCTACTACCACCACTACTCCTACAACAACAACAACTACTACTACTACTTCTACTACTACTAATACTACTACTACTACTACTACTACTACTACTACTACTACCACCACCACCACTGCTACTAACTACTACTGTTACTACCAACATAGCTACTACTACTAATGCTACTACTACTACTACTACTACTACTACTACTACTACTACTACTACTACTACTACTACTACTACTACTACTACTACTACTAATAATAATAATAATAATAATAATAATGATAGTAATAATAATAATAATAATAATAATTATAATAATAATAATAATAGCTACTACTACTACTACTACTACTACTACTACTACTACTACTACTACTACTACTACTACTACTACTACTACTACTACTACTACTACTACTACTACTACTACTACTACTACTACTACTACTACTACTACTACTACTTCTACTACTACTACTTCTACTACTTCTAATACTTCTATACTACTACTATAATAACTATATACTACTACTATAGTAGTAGTAATAATAATAATAATAATAATAATAATAATAATAATAATAATAATAGCTACTACTACTACTACTACTACTACTACTACTACTACTACTACTACTACTACTACTACCACTACTACTACTACTAACTACTATTACTACTACTACTACTACTACTACTTTACTACTACTACTACTACTACTACTACTACTACTACTACTCCTTCTACTCCTCCTCCTCCTCCTCCTCCTCCTACTGCTATTACTACTTCTACTACTTCTACTACTTCTACTACTACTACTACAACCACTAATACCACTATACTACTACTACTATAGTAGTAATAATAATAATAATAATAATAATAATAATAATAATAATAATAATAATAATAATAATAATAATACTACTACTACTACTACTACTACTACTACTACTACTACTACTACTACTACTACTACTACTACTACTACTACTAACTACTACTACTACTACTACTACTACTACTTTTACTACTACTACTACTACTACTACTACTACTACTACTACTACTAGTACTCCTTCTACTCCTCCTCCTCCTCCTCCTCCTACTGCTATTACTACTTCTACTACTTCTACTACTTCTACTACTTCTACTACTACTACTACAACCACTAATACCACTATACTACTACTACTACTACTGCTACTACTACCACCACTACCACTGCTTCTAACTACTACTGCTACTACCAACATAGCTACTACTACTACTACTACTACTAATGCTGCTACTACTACTACTACTACTACTACTACTACTACTACTACTACTACTAGTTCTACAACCTCTCATACCACTTTACTACTACTACTACTACTACTATTCCTACTACTACTGCTACGACTACTACTACTACTACTACTACTTCTACTACTTCTACTACTTCTACTACTACTACTACTACTGCTACTACTACTGCTGCTGCTGCTACTACTACTACTACTACTACTACTACTACTACTACTTCTATTACTACTACTACTACTACTACTACTACTACTACTGCTGCTGCTGCTGCTGCTGCTGCTGCTGCTGCTACTACTACTACTATTATTACTACTACTACTTCTACCTATCGTCTCTGTACGACTAAATGTTAAGCTATCCATGATTCGTCTATAATCAGAAGAATATATTTGTATGTGACTTACATGTATGTAGCTTCATCGTGTTTTCTGTTGTTGTTGTTTTTTGTGTGCGGTTTTTTTTTTCATCCCGAAAATCTTCCACACATGGAAGCGAATGTAATATGTTCTTCCTTCTCTAATTATCATTTTCCTGAGTGTCACTACAAAATAATAGGATCTGCTAAAAGCATACTCTTTAGTGAATAATGAAAACTGCATAACGTTGGCTCAGTCTCAGAGTAACATCATGAAGACATGGACCAAACATGATGAGGACATCTTTCGTCATAGTTCAGCTTACCCGTACATAATGATATTATAGAAGTTTTAACTCACATAAATATTAATACTACTGATGGCAACGATAAGCGTATTTCTTTTGCAATACAGCCATGTGTACTTTCTTTGTAGGTTTTCAACAACAAAAAAAGGAATATTAATGTACTTGAATGGTACCCGCATAATTAACAAATAGGAAATAACACAGACAAATGAAATATATTCAGTCTATCAACATTTTCAAGAAAATTAATGTTGCCCAAAGCTAAGAATAAAGTTACATCGTGCAACATAATAACAGGATAGGAAATAACACAGACAAATGAAATATATTCAATCTATTAACATTTTCAAGAAAATTAATGTTGCCCAAAGTTACATCATGCAACATAATAACAGGAATAGAGGTAATGCATTTACCTTATTCAATCTAAGTCGTCACTAGAATGTTTTTATTTACCGACAAGCATGTCTACAGAAATGCATAAATTTTTAACAAGCAAAAATTATATAAAATAGTGAATAATGAAGATCCTCAGGATATTGACGTTTTTGACGGCGATTTCTACTTCTATCACCTCCCCTTGATAAAACACTAGCATACAGTGTCCTATTATTAATACAAATTCATAAACATTGCATACAGTCCTTGACAAGGTTTTACACTAAGTACACATAACAGTCACGGATGGAAAATTATTTCTAAAACTTCAGCTCCTTCTTTCATTATGAAAGCTTAACTTTTAAATCAAGTACTCTTGATTTTGGAATCATTTCTGCTGATCATATTATGATAGTTGACTATATCATTTGATCGATATGACGCAATAATGTGCAGTTACCATATTGAAATAAGTATGTCATACAGAGAAAGAAAAAAGTAATTGTACATAATTGAACAAAGTTGGTGGTGACAGAGGTTCTACCAAGAGATAATAATTTACAGGTGCTTCTGATTACTCATCACTTGGTTTGTGTGAGTCGAAGTGAACGTCATCTCAGCTAAACACTCTCTATGATATATCGCAGAAAATATACATGTTTTATCAGCACCGTGTGATGGGTGTACATTCTCAAAGATTCGAAACTTGTGTTCCCGTAAATCTTGTAGGATGGAACATTCATGTGCATATAAAAATGACACTTTCATTGTTAAACAACATTTAATTGGCGATGCTGTTCTCCGACTAAAAGCCCAAAATGTTGAAGCATGTTATAGTGCGAAGAAGAGTTTGACATTCCATTTTTACATGATTCCTCGTATTAATCAAAAACTGTGCATCAGGAAGGAGAGGGGTAGAGGTCGATGTATATATAAAGAGCGAGAGAGGGGAAAGAGAGAGGGGGAGAGAGAGACAGAGAGAGGGGGTAAAAGGAGGGGGTCGGGCGTCAAATTTCACATCTGACCCTTGAATCCCAATAACAGAACATGACTTGATTTTCACATATTTATAAGATTTTTTTTTTCTGTCGGCAGAATCCATAATATGTTCTTGTTTCTATAATGAGCGTATTATGAGTAAATAAGTTAGTAATTTTTTTTTTAAGAAAAGAAAACCCCTTACTATTCTAAAAACGATATTTTAACTATTCTAAATCATGCAATCAAACAAACCCATCTTTGCAATAAGTCTCAATGAGTTTATCATCTCCTTTTGATACATTTTTAACTTGCAATATAGGCCTACGTCTTCTTCAGTTAAATTCTTAATGGTTCGAAATTCTGATATATAACAGTTATCCAAATAGACGTTCTAGATTATATATATATATTGTGTATAGCAACAAAAGCACATTCCGTCAAAGAACAAAATAATGGTTTCTAGGCCCACCACTGACACATGAAATGATTCTCTTATTTTCAACATCTGAGCATTAAATTCTTATGTTATCAATGAAAAATAACATTCTATACAAAATATGAATGGCAAGCAATATTAACTTTATCAAAATATGTCCTACAAGTTAATATTAATTAGCATTATATGATTCTTATATACTGCAACTTTAATGTTGCTACCTTGTTTTTCAAAAGAAAGGAATTATGGTCATAAATTTCATGCGAGTTTAAAGTCATCTAGTGTTTTTCCAGTTGTTTTGCCATTACTGATTTATAACTTCAAATTTTGGTGGAACAACCGGTTCTTCTTCTATCAGCCACAATAAATCACCAATCATTTACATTCTCAATCAAAGACATTTTTAAAGTGATGGTGAGTTGATGTGTTTCCCTATTATGACGTATAAAAAGTACAATGGATCAAAGCGAATTTTCATCATGCTCATTACGTGTATAGATATTACAATTAAGACATGCCATATCTAATATTGTCATGCTTCCCTCAACTAAAAAAAAAATGTGGACAGTTTTATTAAGCCGGGCGTATTCTAGATATAACACAGATTAAAAAATACAATTGTTTTGAATTATTCTCATAAAAAAGTTGATATTTCGAGAAGGAAATGTGACTCAGAGGAGATTCACGATGATTTCAACTTCTACAGATGTGGGATCTTATCCGAAGGAGGAGGGAGGCAGAAACAAAAAAAAAAACCAAAAAAAATTCAACTATCTCTTGGATGATCACAGAAAGTTGTCTGACTGATTTTGATTCAACGGATATCGATAGAACGGAAATATCAAGTCATAGCCCGCCTGAGCTAAGGCGCTAAGATACTACAATGTAGTAAGGCGAGAACCCGTGCTTAATCGCTCAAATTGATTTGCCTTTTACTCCCCCGTAACATGCTTAGCTGTTTGGATTTAACTTTTTAGAGGTACATGAAATTAGCCGGATAAAATCAATGATTTAAAACTTGTTAATATTTTAAGGAAGGAGCCTCATAGGCTAACTATAGCTAACATTAATTATCTCCTTCTAACAAAGAGTGGAAGAACAGTTTTTTCAACAACGCATTCCTCAATACTATGCAGCTGTAAACTTGTTAACTAAAACGTGTACTTAGCAAGATGATATTAATATCTATACGCCAGACCAAGGCACTAATATGGGTTATTTCGATTAGTTTAATCATCCACTAATTATTCAACAATGTTTCACCAAATTATGTTTTCATGAAATTGAAAGGTATCACTTTCAACAGAATGAACGGTGTTTAAGACATGTAAGAAGAAGGTGGACTTTGTTTGTATTATAGTAAGCTAAATAAAAAATGTAAAAAAAAAACGCAGAAGTTATTTTTTTAATTGTCCATTTCACACTCCATATTTCATTAATATTTGTTTATTACCTATTATTTTGTGTCAGTATTGTGCAAGGTGCTTAAAATATCTTGAAATATAATTGACTATCAATTAAGTTATGAAAAGGATTTGCCCCCTCACTTCTTTTTTAAATCAAGACAATGATCACTTTTTTTTTTCAAGTGAATCCGGTAAGTACCATCATTGTTCACCGAAAAACAGGGTTTTTAAGAAGGTATCATTTGGCACGAATCAAGTGGGTAATAGTTCCGCTTCCATATCCTCTTTGTCAATTTTTAAATTATTTCTACCTTTTTTTTTTCTTTTTGCTAAAATGTATCAAAGATATATTATCATGTAAACTCTCAAGAAGCCTTTTCATAAATTGTGTATTAATCTGTTTCTTCAGTTGAAATATCATAGGCCTTATTTGAAATTTAGAATCAAGTGATTATTGTTTAGTCTGATAATAGTTCAATTTCCTTGCTTTTTTGCATCCGTTTCGCATGTATGCACGTAGAAAACACGACGTGAAACGTGTCGTAATTAAGGACAAAAAAAAAAAAAATCGAATTTCGCAGAGATATACTAGACTCAGTATTTGTTTTCTTAGTTACATTGCATCCTATAACACTTTCATTTGAGTTTCCTCAATATTGTTTTAATGGTTGAGTATATACGCCATAAGATTCCTGGTTTTTTGCTCGAGAAAAAAGCCATTATAGGAGTATAAAATGCTGTTTCACAATTCTGAATCTTCGGGGTTTTTCTCCAAGTAGGAGAATTCTATTTTGATTAAGTCTGGTACATATCCAGATTTACGGACCTAATATCCACATCCCGCTTTTTTTTATATCTTATACACTATTATGGGGTGAGAACTGGCCATAATCTACCTGTAACATAAATAAGATGGTTTTCCAACCACTAAAATGATGATGATGATGATTATGATGATGATAACCATGGCTTCTTGTATAGCGCCATTATCCGCCTCTGCTGGGCGCTCATGGCGCTTAGTTGCTCTGAAATATTGTCAATAAAATATTGCCATAGCTTTAGAAATCCCAAATGAACAAAGTGAAAATTCCAAATGACAATACATGCACTCTGCATAATTAAAGCCATGAATTAAATTAGATTTAGGATAAAGTGTTCTGCTTTCGTCATTCTTTGGCTTAACTATCTTTTGATATTACTGTTTTAGTATTTCCATGGTGAGGAACAAAATGCAGTAAAAGCTTACAGTGACAGCATATAACTTTCGAAAGAAATCTTAACAATTATCTTAACAATGTTCTTATTTCAAGCATGAGCATCACATCATGTGTCGTATTCAGAACAGGTCCACGATGGAAAAACAATGTCAAGCTTTGTTAGATTCACAAGATTTTAAAAAAATTATATTAAGAAATGGCAGCGACGGTTTCCAGACGTCTAGAATAAATAAGAAATTAATAAATGAGAAAGAAAGTAAAATAGTTAGTGTACTTGTATGTTTTCATCATGAAAAAGAGTTCCTAACAACGATGATGAGGATGAAAAGTTTTGAATCTTCCCAGGAACACTACATGCAGGTGTGAGCTTGTTTGAGCATCTGACCTTATATTACCCAAAACCACACTACTCCGTCTCCATTTGCTTGAGGAGGGCCTTGGTGGATATAGAACTAAAACGAGGGTCACCAAGAGAGGACTATAACAATTATTCTCCGATAATATAAAGATGATGCACATTATTATATATAGGATAATATGGAGATTGTCGGTTTCTTTAAAGACAACGTTTATGACCGCATTAAAAGAATCTTCAATGACAAGGATTGTATATCTCTACCTATAACATTTAGGTGATAGTTTTCGATATGTACATGTACATATGATGTAGGGAGGGTCTCCACGCATGTCTTCTAAATAAAGTGATATAAACAGTTCCAATCCTTAATCATTGAGAATTTTCGTACTTCTGACTTGGTCGGACCAACTAAAATTATTGTCTGATATCTAATACAATAACATTAAACTTGCACAAGAAACCCGGTACTTCTGAAATAATACCTACATAGGGAATGAGTACAACATAATGAGTTGATAATAAAGAAGAAAACCCTTTTTTTCCGTGATTAAACTTTTCAGAAGCTAGCGATGTTCATTCAAAAAAAGAAAAATCACTCGCTTTCTCGTGATTGATAATTAAGGTTTATGAAATATGTAAAATTGTATTAACAAGAAGAAAAGAAGATTTAATTTCTTAACAATTTGGCACTTTGCTTTATTCATTCTATAATTGTATATATATCTCTCTCTCTCTTTCTCTCTCTCTCTCTTTCTCTCTGACTGTATTTGGCCTAATATGCCTGTTTCTGTCTGCACATCTTCCCTAATTCTCTCTTCAAATCGTGGTTCTAAATCTTCATTTTCATACTTACAGAGATTTTATCCTTTCTTTTTTGTTAGAGCATTCATTCTCCTCACCAAACCGAAATCATGAAAATGTGAGGACCAGGAACATTATTATCTATCTACGTTCTCTTGTAGGCCAGTCAATATTCAGCCCATTTGATGAGCAGGGAAGCGGCATTGGTCTGTTTACTCGGGTCAACAAGCCGACAGCTTCGGCTCAAGTGGACTCGGGCGTGCGGTGCCGACGCGTGACTCGCATGAGCAACAAGTGGCTTAAAATCAGCCGGTTATCAGAGGGATGGATGGGAGGGTTTTAGTCTTCTGATGGGAGGGGAAAAAAATCAAGTAGAAAACGAATAAACTAACATCAATGTCTTCTTCAACATCTACACTTTCTCACAAAGTTTAGTCATAAGCAAGGAGCTTGCTGGCATGTTTTTTAGAGTTGTCGAGAACTATTTTATAGGGTGTCTGAGTAATTCTGGGCTGGACGAATACCTTTAGTTATGTAACAGGTACAGAAATATTAGTGAACGGTTTCCTCACTCCTCTGCTGTTATGGTTCACTCACTCCCCCCCCCCCCCCCCCCCCCCCCCCCTAATACGAGAGTATGGGATTCTAGACATTTTCATTCAACGTTTTCTCCGGAATTTTCCTCAGCAGCTCTTTTATAAAAAGGTCATGTAGAGCTTTGAATTATCCAAAGTGTTGATAAACTAATATTTTTCAAAATGGCGTTTTGTAATAGTTTTTAAAAATCATCACACCATGATAATGATTTGTTTCAGGTACCTCGCATATACACAAACAATTCATTTGATTCCTAAACGCTTTCTGTTTGTTCCTTACTCCATGAGTTGATATACTCTTCACAATTAAAACGTGCAAAATATTTTGTGAATATGGGACGTGCAAAATAACGTTGATTATTAGATCGCTTTATTTGTTTAGGAATCATAAAAGACGTCAATAGCTCAATATACATGATAAGTCAAACAAATATGATGAACATTGTAACATATTGAGAGATATACCACTCGCTATAGTCATGACAGTAATCCAAATATAACGCTCCATACCGATAAAAACTTCTCCTTATCTTTCTTTTGAATTTAATTCACTTTTGAATTGGTGAGCAAAGCACAAGTTTTATTCATTTTATTTTATTTATTTAATTTTGTTTGCTTTTTTTTCCTCTTTTCTTGCAGTTTTGCAAATAGTGTTACAAACAAATTACTCGACAGAAGAATATAATAGTATTGCCTATATTAAACGGCAAATATTGCAACACACAGGAAGACTGATAAAAATAAGCAGAGCATGCATGGCTCCCTTAAAATACATAATAACAAGAACAGAGGGGAAACCAACATAAACAAAACGATGAAGTAGGTTTGTGAACAGTATTTGTATGTGGTAGTATACGTCTTCAGTTTGGTATAAGAAAATAAGAATATACATATTTCAATACTGAGTGACCGATTTGGGAACTAATTTAAAAGTCAAACATCCAATCTAATCAAATCTTATACACCTTTCTCGAGTAAACTCTGTTTGTATGTAATTTATATGTAGACGGTATGTAAATAAATATTATTGTCCGCCTTATTCAAAAATTGGTTGTTAAAGAAGGGGGTGTGGTTAAACTAAAATATCACCTATGAATATTCATAAAACGGTAAAAACTTCAACAATACATGTGATGCAGGCCTAACATGTGATATAAAATGTGATGCAAAAACTTCAGTGTAATGTCAAATGCGATATACAGGGATTCGCCATGCACTTGTCGCATCTGTATATTTGAATTTCCATATTTTGGACTTGTATTCCAGGCTCATTATATTTTGTATATTGTTGAAGCAGTGTCAACACAAATAGGTAACATATATATATTTCTTAATTCTGAATATGTATGCTCTGTACTGTCAGACAAAATACAGTGCGTATAAAAAAAGTATATCCAACTTTGTTAGCTCCTAATGAGGAATTCATAACATTTGTGAGTTTGAAATTGATTTCATATAGTAAAAAGCAACTAATATTCTGTCTAATGGTACCTTATTCATAATCATGCTGCCAAGGATGACCGAGCAACAGGCTTTTCAATAAGTATTGTCAAAATCCTCTTGCACCAAGTTTGGGCTGATGCGACGAATGTGGGTCATGGAATATGCATGCATGTGTTAATTCAGTCTGAAATCTTTTTAAATGTTGAATTCCCCTTCGTGCTTCAATGTGTATCTAAACTTTTATTCGACAGTTTTCAATCCACAGGATAGTCTTAATTTATTTTTAAACATTCTTCTAACTTCTTGCATCTTAACTAAATACTGTCTGCTCATTTGTCCATTTCACATGCATAAGGTGCAAAAGTTGTTTATTTTCGAATAGCACACGACCTCAAAGGTTTCAGAGAATGAGAAAATTATCAACGTGATTTAGACTTTCATGTAAAAAGCTTCCCAAGTAAACTTTGTCCATTTTGAATGACTCAATAAAAAGAGCTTTCTTTAAACAAGGGATGCGGATTAAGCCATGATTGTGTCATCAACGTAAAGGAAATATCATAAATTTTACTTGTAATCAGCCTTTTCTTGGGTTTGGGTTGACATTCACAGTTTTTTCTATTCAAATGCACAAACCTATTGAAATAACTCAGCAATTGTTTTCAAACTGAAACAACAAATACATAATGGGTGTCGACTAACATTCGTTGCTTCAGCCAAAACTTGATACAATAGGATTTGGACAATATTTTTTGGAAAGCCTGCTACTCATTCATCTGTGGCAGCACTATTCATATGAAAATAAAGCATAATAGAAAGCGGATCTAATCTCTTTTCAGGTTCGAAGTTTGTCTCAGCTTTGAAAGCTAACAGATGCTTAATTTCATGCGGTAGTTTACTCCATCCGCTGTCTGTTGAATGCTTCATTTTGTTTGTTTGTTTGTTTGTTGTTTTCTGTTTTGTTTTGGGTTTTTTTCGGGGGTGGGGGGGGGTGGTCGTTCGGTATTTAATGGAGGGACAGTGTTGTATAAGATGATGAATATTCAAATGTTTGTATACATATGGGGAAGCCCTGAAGGCATCAGTTAAATAAAATTTCACATTGTTGCAAAAAAAATGACATCTGTTACTTTTAGCAGTTATGATTGTAGTGTAGCATGGATAAAAAACGTCCGACTGAGAAAAAATTCCCATAATCGGGAAAGTATACGCTTACATACCTAGTTCTTTAAATGATATATGAGAGCAAAGAATATCTTTCCAAAACTTTGAAGAAAAAAAAAAATACGTGACAGTGGTCATGCATATACATGATAAGATGTATGATAAAATGGGCAGAAGAACACAGTTTTCTCGTCTAATTAATTCTTTATAAGACTCATGTGATTGAATTCTTATTAATATTAACACCAAGGAGTTTTATATTACTTACTCTTGGTGAATTATGCAATTGCTGGTTTGACTTATGTTTATGTATTGCAAAATACAATTTAGTAAAGCTCCTATTAACAAAAAACTTATTTTTCACTAATATCGTATGAATCGTACATTATAATACAGAAGAAGAAAAGAAAAAGAAAAGAAAAAGAAGATGAAGGAGGATGAGAAGAAGAAGAATTAAAAGAAGAAGAAAAGGAAGAATACGATGACGACCTATTTCACCAGGATATAGATGGAAGTACGTTAGATGACATGAGATGTATACATAATAATGAGTGCCCCTATAGTCTAGATGCACACAGTAAATGGAGTTATTTGTATATTAGGTTGTGATCATTTAAACTTTGTACATTACTTATGTACTTTAGGAAATGAACAAATCACGGAAGTGTACATGGTATGCTTTCTGGATTCCATTATTACATAACATTGACAGTACATTGCATAGTTCTCATGTCAAAAGCCTTCAAAACAATTTTTATAACTTAAGGCATACAGGGTTCTGGCGACGAGATAGATAAGTGCCAGTGATGTTATAAATTTGAATGAAACATGTGTTGCTTTATAAGAGATTTGTTTGAGAATATAATGTATATAAATGCGTCTGTAAGCCAGTACCAAAATTCAATGTTTGTTTTAAAAAATTATAAAAAAAAGTTTTACCATCATAAGAAAGGAAAATCCTGCCTATATAAAGTTGCTTTGGAAGAAAACGACAAATCAGAGAAGCAGATTGGTGAAAGTTTGAAAGAAATTGGACAAACAATTTGAAAGTTATGAGTTGTTGAAAGTTGTAATCACTGTTATGGGATTTTCAAAATGGTTGAATCGATGTCACTGTGATATAGCCGCGAAAAACTTTCCCATCTGTTCCAACGCACAATGTGACTGAAATGTGTTTTTTTTTCTTCAAAATGCAAAACTCGAGAAGATCTTTTTCTTTTTTGGATGACCTATGACAATATGCTGTCTACAATATACCTTGAGTACTGCTCCGAGGGAAAAGGCGCCAAGGAGAAAACTGGAAATTAATGACAAAATAGTGTACTACAAACGGGAGAGTTGACCGGGAATACGTCACGATCGACTGTCGAAATTGCCAATTTGAGATTCGCATAAATTTAGTGATCTATTTTTTTCAAACATTCAAAACTTTCTTATTTGTCCGATTTCTTTCAAGCTTTCATTATCATGTTTCACTTATTTTTTTCTACTTTTGCACTAATCAACTATCTACAAACACTGGATCGCCCTTTAAACTATACACTTGTTGAAGAAAACATATAGGAATATTTCATCATCTTGTTCAGTGATTGGTTGGATTGTTTAAATTAATTTTTTTTTTCATTAAGATGAATTTTACCTTCTCAATAAACAATTTCTGTAACAATATTGCCTAATAATGCTTTAATTTTATTCTATTTGGGGGGGGGGGCTCGAAACGGTTTAGTATTTGAACATGCTATATATTTTGCATAAATTGTTATGCTTATTGTGATTTTCTAGAATTTGAAAGGTTGCAAGTTTATTTTACAAGTTTCTCTGCTCTGAGCTGCTTAAGACCACATTCAATCCAACATAAAGGTGAGTAGAATAGGGTTATTATTAGGTAAATGTCTGTCTCAACTTCTTGGTCATAAAAAGATTCCTGAAACTTGAGAGAAACCAAATGTAAACCCTTCACCAGTACTCCGTCTATCTTCATATAGAAGGCACGGTGGTTGTCTATATCAGAGTCTCTCATTATGTTGTTGTTTTTGTCATCTAAAACAAAATTTGTCATTTCTCATTAATTAACATTATTCCAATGATAGATTTAATATTCGCACCAATTTCTTGACTCCTCTATCGCATCGTTGTGGTCTCGTTAAATCATAAATGCTGTTACTAAACTACCGTTAGTCATTATGACAGCTCGGTCTCCATTGCGGTCTATTAATGATAATTATTGATATGTTAAATAAATGGAAATATCAAATAGGATATGTTCAGTTACTTTATTTTTTATAGGATATGAGGACGAGAATGCATTTAATTGGGATTTTATAGCGAAGTTCGTCACAAGATGCCAAATGCTCTCATTTTTATTCACAAGAAGATATCAAGTTATTTAAAGGAAAGATCTTAATCCTCAGATGTCTGCGAGGAGTGTTGAAATCAGTATTTTTCTCCAGCATTAACTGAGAGAGAGAAGCAGACTGTATTAAACTGATGATTGCTTAGATCTGCATCATGATATATATTTATGCCTTCATTAAAAAACCTTTTTTCCCCACAATCCCGTTGAAATAATTCGCCTAACTGACTAAGTAGACAGATGACGTATGCCTAACTGCTATTAATTGTCATTGCAGTAGCATTAATACTAACTTATGATCTCTCAGATCATGAGTTCTTCTTCAGTTTCAGTGAATGCATCCTGCTCCTTCCATCTTGTCTATCACTGAACTTTATGTAGCCACTCTTGTTTTAATTGCATGATTGTAGATTGTATTGCATAGCAAGGCAGGAACTCCCAAAGATCATGAAGAACAGAAGTGAATGGAAAAAGCTTGTCAAATCAATGCGAGTACATTCGACCTAGTAGTAGTAGCATATTGCATATGACACTGTCATGTCTTGTATTTTTAAATGAGAGAAATAAACGAAATTGATCTTGAACTTGAACCAAAGACAAATTCAAAAGTGAAAATAATAAATTTAAAAATATATATGAATGAATAATACTTTGGTTTGATTTCAGTATTTTTATTTTTTTGTTACAATAATAGGATTAATAGTGAGACATGTAAGTAAACCCTGATCAAAATGAAATTTACATTATTAGGTGGTGAAAAACAA